>CAIGRF010194362.1:30407-49503 GCA_903798235.1 Fraxinus ornus | reverse complement strand
GTTTTTTAATTCCCCTTTTCAAGTTTTGTTTTCTTGATTCAAACTTGAATTAATATACTGCTTATTTGATAGCGTGGAATCGTGGATTGCTCGTGATAAAATAGTATTAAAGAAAAATAAATTAATTACTCAATAAATTGTTCGATTCTATTTAATAAGGCATATTCAACATGCCCTTAGGGTCTTGACTGGGACTCAAAAGTCTTTTTCTTGCCAGGTTAGTCGGTATGATTCAAGTTTTTCTTATAAAACTCGCTCAATGTAATTATTTGAACAGAATCTTACAAGCATAGAATCAAATCTAGCTATTCCACCGAGTTACAAAAGATAAGGTAGTTCAAACTCGAGGTAACCTGAGCCATTGAATGAAATACAGGATCGAAATACACGATTTCAGATCAATTCACACGTTGATTTCCCATATGGAAAGACAATGCCGGGTTGGATTTTTCAGCATGACAACCTATGAGGACTAACCCGGACTCTATATTTCTAGATCAAGGATCTGAATAGGATTCAATTGAACAAACTGATTTCTTGATTGCCATCTTAAGACAAAAGGGCAATTGCATACTGTCCCTATTTTGTCCCAAAAAACAAATGGGCAAAATGCAAAATGTCCCTTTATTAAAAAAATAAGCAAATTATTTTTCTCAAGTTTTTGTACAGTAGAAAATATAGATACATATTGAGAAAGATGGGACGGGGTGCCAGCCCGTGCAAAATTGCTGTCACCACAAATTCTCACTCTATAGATAGAAAGCATTGAACTACTTGATAGTAAAGTGTCCTAAAATAGCATGTTTAGAAAAGGGCAAGGGTTTTCCTGTCACCCGATGAATCAAAAGGCCATTTATTCTTTCATTTCGTGCACAAAGCATGATTTATGGGACAACCAGGGGTCTTCCAAGCAGTAAAAAATTTCTGTTATCGACGGAAAATATTAATAAACATCGTCATGCAAAAGATTGACTTAGAGAAACATTTTTCATTTCATAGACAATTCAATTTCTAACACCACTATGAAAAAGCCACTAATGCTGAGATTTAAGAACGTTAATGTCCAACAAGAGCTACAAGAATATTAATATAATTTTCAGAAACTAACCAGAATGTGGTTCAATCCTCTGCATACATACCTTAATGGAAGAACGACTCGATACTTCCGTCCTCCAAGTTAAAGATTCACATATCACGGCAGGCCACTATTAGCCTAGCGCACTATTTTGCTAGTTTTCAGGGTTACCTCTCAATCAACCGTCCATCAGTTCTTTTGCAAGCCAAGCCAGGAGCAATGCTCGTCTATTCTAGCCCAGTAATCATCAATGAAGTAAATTTCATCCACCTCGCAGTCTGGATCAAATATTCGCCTTCCTGCCATTTTTTTCCAAGTATTCCATACTTGATGTGATAGACCAAGTCCCAGTGCAAAAACGGATAGTCATGACAAACAAAGTCACAGCATGTCTCAACTTTGATCTTAAAGTCCAGTCTGTTCTCTTGTTAAATATTTTAATTCTTTGAATATCTTTATGCAGTACACAAAATATAAGATTTACACGAGATGTATGAAAATAAAATGTCAGGGCCACCAGAAGCTGGACGGGTAGAATTTTACTCATCAAATTTCACACGTCTAAGCAGTGCCAACCTCTCTCCAATTAAAAACGTTAGTCAGTACACAACTCTCTTTGTACTCGCAGTAGCATTTTCTCAAGCAGCAGAACATTCTGAGTTCACTGCCTCATGTACATAAATTCAAATTCACGGATGCCCATGACATTTCTCAATTGTAAGTGCAATTTCACACCCTGCAGAAAAATATTTCAATAAATTCATGATTTTAGTGAAACAAATGCAACTCATTGGAATATAACTAGAAAGTTATCATTAGTAGTATTGAAATGTGAGAAATTAGATTAATTTATAGAAAAAACTTTGATCTCTTACAATGAAGGTATCCCCAAGTTTTACCGTCCACGGTCCCGAGGACATGGAACATTTGGTAGAGATTTTAGGTATGTAAGATATAATATACATACAGAAGGCTTCAGTATTCACATGGAGTAAATTGAATAATACCACCACTATATTCTAACCAACCCCGTCCATCATCACATAAATTTTCACAAATCAATTGCAAGTGCCACCTAAGAACAAACTGGCATATCTAAATGGCACTCGCACATGCTGTCTTCTTGATGGAGGCAGTAAAAATGGTATACCATTGATCACCTAACAGTCATGCAGAACAACTTTATAACAGCATACCGTGGTATCATTTGAACAATTGAAACATTTAGGAGTGCCATCAACTTGCATCATATATAGTATCAGACTGTTGGCCTCAGATGGAAAACAACCACCTAATGAACAAGTAAACAATGCTAGAGATCAGTGGAACACAAAAGTATTTTTCCTTTTAGTGGTACATTGGAGTGTTCAAGTCCCTTAAAACAATGAGGAACTCTCAAACTAGGGAAGCCTCCAACATTTGGTGCAAGAAAAGGATTCAGCCCATGTTATATAATTGTTGGACAAATACGCTCTTACCATCCAGTTTTCTAGTCTAATTACATTATTTTCCCAATGTTAGTCATCCAATGAACTTCAATTTTTTTCATATTATTATATTAAGCTGTTATGGTTTCTACTCTACATTGATCCCAAAATGTCCTCCAGCATGTTAAAATTAGAAAAACAAAAAACACATTTTCAGTGCCCCCGAGTGTCCAAAACGTGTTTGACACCTTTGCAGCATGGACACTATGGCCTGGGAGGGGAGAGCACCTATTCTCCCTCCAAAATCTCATAATTTTGTAACTTCTTCATTCCATCTTCCCTCGCTACTGAATCATGAAACATCTCAATTCCCTGATAAATAAAGACAGAGTCTTTCAGAGAGTATTGCATCCAAAGAGGCTGCTCTGTCTATAAGCCAGCTAGTACCAGAATGGCAATCCAAGGAAATGAATTACACAAATTAACACAACAAATTCGTATCCATAGACATACCCCAGATGCAATTTTTTAAATATTATAATCACCCCAACAGAAGACCCCAAAAGGCAGTAAATCTGGGAGAAAAACAAACCATTATCAAGCTGTATCACTTCTCATACATTGCCCTTGATCAATAATAATCAGCCTTCCAATGCATATGAAGGAACCTTGAATAAATTAGCTAATTGTTAGTAAGATTAATATATAATATAGAATAAGAGCAACTTTAATCACAATAACTTGATCATTCACCATACAATATTGAGACTGGCCAGCAGTACAGTGGGTACATCAGATAAAGGACAACATCCTGATGAACTTGCGAGAAAGAATATTGGATGTTGGTGCACGTAAGGTACAGAACAGTGGATTAGGAATATGATGGAACCAGATTGTTATTCTCTAAGTATGTTCAACAGGCATGCCAATCTCAAAAAGTTTAATAATCCAATGGTTCATCAATTCTTAACCATTTCTCAGGCTGTATTAAATGTAGATACAAGTATCTACAATCATAAAAGAGCAATATCTATTTCTAAAGAAAATTCAGTCGGGTAAAATCTGAAACATATAAGCAAAGCTTATCTCGTAATACAACAAGCGATGAGATATCTCCAATGGCCATAAATTAGAATCACTTCTGGTATATTAAAAAGAACAAAGATGTTTCACTAAAATTATGCAAATAACTTCTCTGTGACAGTTCAACGGAGCAAATGCCTAGATATAGTAAGATTCTTATGACAAGGGAAAGACTACTTGACCATCGGTCACTCAATATGCTATAGTAAACTATGGACTTGTAATTATTGAATCCTTACTTAGCATCACAGCAATGATCGGGGATATGGATTAAAAACATATTCTGCGAGCTTATTGCAAGCACAAATCCTTTATTCAATTCGGCTTACAAGTAAATTCCCCACACAATATACATTTGAAAACAGCTTGAGCGACAGAAAAGAAGCAAATGAAAATTAAATGCATGCCTTCTTATACCTCAAACATGTTTTCATCTGGAAAACAAGATCCTTCATGTTTAAAGCTACGAGAAAGATCACAACGAAGAATCCTCAGCTTTCCTTCCTGCAGTATTTAGAATTTAGAATTTAGAAGAAACCCATAGAGTACAAGATCAAACTAGAGATTCTTGACACAATTTTGTTGTTTACCTTGGTTCCATATACAAGTCCACCCCCTGCTGAAGGATGGAAGCAAGCAACATTGACCTCATCCTCTGCACTGGGAAGAACTCTCACAAGTTTCATATCAGAAACTCTGTAAATCTGAGAGATAAAACAAAATCTGAGAGGAGTAATCAAGACACCAATAAATAACAATAGCTTCAGAGATTATTCAGTGTGCTCTAGTCCTGTGTGGACTTCGTATATCTCCATATAACGAAACAAAAAGATTTGAGAAGAAGAATATACAGATAACCAACACTTGAAGAAAGTAACAATTTCTGGTGAATATATTGTTGAACATAGTCTCCTGAGTGATCAAGCAATTAGTACAGACAAAGTCCTACCATCACACATCATAAGGTAGTGTGTCTTGCTACACAAATCTTAGTATTCAACAATATCATATTCTTAGTTAAACACTCAATTTCAACAAAGATTACTTCCCTGTGGATAACACAACGGTTGCTAAAGATGATTAAGGGGTAAAATAATGGCTCAAGAACACCTAGTCGTAGAATTTAAAATAGATGATCTTGGAAGAGTGAAGTACTTCTTGGACATTGAAGTGGCTCATTCAAAGATAGTAAATTCATATCATGGTAGATATATGTTCTTGATTTGGCATATGCCAAAATGTGAGCATTCAACAATTCCATTAAACAGAATCACAAACTTGTGATGTTGAGGAGACAATTGAGATATGTATTGAAGGGCGCAGGCTAGTTGAAAAACTGATTTACTTATCCTAGCACACTGGATATAGCCTATGGCACGAGTCTTATAACTCGAGAGTCAATTTATGCATTCCAACAAGAAAGTCGTCTTAAAGCACTTTACTGATTTCATGAATACTTGGAATTCAACCCTTACAAAGGGTATTTTGTTTAAAAAGAGTATGAAGTTAAGATTGGAAGTATACGCTGAAGTAGATGAGGATGATCAACATCAGGCATAGTAATTCGAATGCACATGAGAGGTAGCTTGGTTACTTGGAGAAGCAAGAAGCAAGGAGTCGAGACTAGATCAAATGCACAGGCAGATTTCAGAACCATGGCACATGAAATATGTGAGCTTCCTCGTAAGGATTATTCTAGATGAAGTCAAACGGGAAGGAAAAATGAAGTTGTAATATGACAACGTGTCAATTATCAATATTGCAGACGATTGTGCCTAGCTAAAGGGTACAAACCATGTGGCAGTTGACATACACTTCATCAGAGAAAAGTTTGACAATGGCTTGACATACACTCCCTATGTTATAATGGACGCACAACAGACAGACATCTTGGCTAAATGGCTTCCAATTCGAGCATTCAAAATTATCACAAGCAAGATTGTCGAATGGACAATATATTTTCTCCAAATTGCTGGGGAGTGTTTACACATCAGAATCCCCTAGGAATAGGGAAGGTCAAAGGTTGATTGTTAATTGTGTGTCAAATTTAGGAAATTAGAATCCCTACAAAAAAGCGTAGTCAAAGACAGATTGTTAGCTGCTTTCAAATTTAGCCACTCATTTTTTTTCAAACTCATTTTCAACCACACATTCTCACAATAAAATATTTTGGACGTAAATCAAAGTTTTTTTCTACTTTTTAACCACATTCTTCAAAAATTAATTATTCCAAAACTTATCTTCCTCAAAAAAACTCTTCTTAATGGTTGTAAAACAGGGAGAAGTACTAATTTCTTCCTATTTTTCCCTTGCAATTTGGAAGTTAGATATTTTTCTTTTTCTATTATATACAAACATTTAAAAGATTGCGCAAATTCAATATCCGAAAAATATATTTATACAGCTATTTCAGGTATTGTCCGAAGACAAATTTGGGAATTTCCAAATACAAACACTTAGTTACTTAGACGTTACATTATAGAATACAAATTTCAAGAATGTCTTATTGATATAAGATGCCATGTCTCATGTCAGTTCCCATGTTTCTTAAGGAGAAAACCAGACGGCTATCTACAAGTTTTAATAGCAAGGTGAACTATTTTCTACCTTCCAAATGATTGTTTAAAAAACACGTTTCCATTTTAGCATTCTGCTAGAATCAATAGAAAATGATATGATGGATGTGGGATCAGAGCAAAAATTGCAAATCCAAGTTAATCATAAGATAGAATAACCAAAATGTATAAGAGAGTCCCTCTAAACTAACACACAGGATGAGAGAGATAATATGCATTGTAAAGCAGCATAGTAGAGTTTATATCTGATATCTCACCTATGATACATGGACACGTGTGTCCAATAAAATACGTGTCAGACAAGTTGATATGCAATTTTTCAAAAAAAAAAAAATGTTATTGACACGTTATATCGCCGACATGTTGATTAAATTTTTTAAAATTCTNAGAATGTGTGGTTGAAAAAGAATGTAAAGTTATTGATGTTATGGAAAATATTATTTTATTGAAGAATGTGTGGTTGAAAATGAGTAGAAGAATGAGAATGAAATTTTTAATGTGACTCAAACATGGGCATAGTATAAATTTTGTTTTATACTTATTATTAATTTTTCTTGTTAAAATCTTTAAAAAAGAAGTACCTATTTGTTATTTGTTAATAATTTTGAGTTAAAAATATATAATATTTTTTCATAAAGAAAGAAAAATGATTATGATAGAATATCCGATGAGTGTCAATATTCAATATGTATCCAACGCGGAATATCCTAGGAGTGTCGATATTTGATACACATCCGACACGAACATGTCACTATAATTGAAGTGTCCGTGCAACATAGTACTCACCTCTAGAATGGTGTAAATGGGAATGGTCGCATCTCCATCAATCACGACACTTTTAAGAAGTGAACTATGACGGCGACCATAGGCAAGTAACAGGTGCTCCGAGGTAGGGGAGAACTGCAATTATAAATACATCTAAAAGGTTAAAGAAAAAATTATCTTGCAATTTACAGAGAATATAAGGATAGCTACCATCATTCAAATGTAAAAAATTTCTCTTCTTAAGTTCAGCATATGATTTTTGAAATCACATTGGTGTTAAGCCCCTAATCTCAATAAGAAATCTAACCTGTATTGAAGTTAAACAGTGAGCGGCTCTGATGGCCCGTGAGGCTAGAACCAACCCAAATCTACACAATTAAAACATAATCAGTTCAAAGTTATAAATACCATCAGAATGGAGTAATCATGGAACATACTGGCAGTTTATTAGAAGTTTGGGACTTACGTAGCCTCCTCAAGAGAATATGTCCTTAACTCATACATAACTTGGTGGGCAGAAATTGGATGTCTTGTTGGAGATGTCGAGGCCCCTGCAACATCATGCTGAACCTGTCCTTGGAAACCTGGATCAGCTTCCATGTTTGGCAGGATACAAGCCACACAGACTGCTAAAAATCTTCCACATGGTGAAAAATGGGCTCCCATTTCACTGCAAAATACATCTTGCATGTAAGAAATTGGTAGACATAGAAATGAACCGACTACAATGGTAGAAAATGATTCCAGTAGTAGACCTCTAATTGACCGGGAAGAAGGCTTCTTCTTAAAAAAAAAAAAAAAATCCCTGTCTGTAAGCATTTGGAGGAACTTAATTACACCCACACCCACACACAGAGGGTTGAAAATTTGGAGGGATTTAGCTCATGAACTGTGGAAACTTCTCGGTAACATCACAATTAGAAATTCTGAGATTCATTAGCCACTTTCTTAATAGCAAATGAATCGATTTTTCTTTTTTTAAACTCATTGTCAATTGCTTCATTAAAATGAGCAACATTGTTCAAAAAGACAAACAGGAAACAATTTACATACCTACAAAGTACAGCATGAGGAATAGTTAAGCGACATCTTTCATTATCGAGAGATGCACAAGGATTTTTCACATCGTGAGACCATATTCTAAGCTTCACGGTGCAAGGTAACTCAGCAGATGGACTTGCAGCCAGTGATGTGGCTAGTTCAGAATGGACTTGGTTCATGTAAGATTGAGAACTGCTCTGATCATGCCGAATACTGTTACGAGTAGCACCATTTCCAGGACCAGCTGCTGGTATTGTGCCAGAGCGCGAAGATCGGTGCTGTGAACCAGATCTTCCTGCACTTCTTGAATTACCAATAGTATTCTGAATAACTGGGGGAACCATCGACGATGGATTCCCTCCATAAGCAGGCAAACCTTCAGTAGAACCTTCATCTTGTCCATGCATTGAACGTTGGACAGCTTGGCTTTGACCAATCAGCCACCGTTGCAAGAAGGGAAGTTCCAAGTATGCTGGATCACAGAAAGGAAAATACTGATTGCTTCTGTCTTCAGGTTGCACATCTATTTCCATTGGATCCACGGCAGACTGAGAAACAGTATTTCCTATTTCTGCTGTTACAGAATTAGTTTGTGACTCTTCTCGCACAGGAGAACTACCAGATTCAATTGGAGACAGTACTAGTTCATACTGTCCAGATGGAGTTGAATATGTGAGAAGCCGCACAGAGGCATCCACCCTCTGTTGTGAAACACCAGAGCTTGTGTCAACTTCAGTCTGCTGAGTAGGTAGTCTTCCATCACCTCGGCCAATTGTAGGCCACATTAAAAATGGTATAGGGATGATGGGTAGCTCATTTCCCAGGTTAGATCGATAAGCCGAATGAGTATCTGCCAAATATATGGTTGGAGGAGGGTAGTGCAAGTACCCAGGGGAAGTTGCAAGAGTCATTGAAGAGTCTGATGAGTCAAGATCATTGACCTGCAATGACAAACACTATCAAACTCATGCACAGAAAAAAGAAAATATTTAGCAACACACCGTACCTCAGCAGTTAGAAGAAATGGGGCAGCATGCGGGTGGAAATGCACCGCTCGGAGTGATCGGCGTGTCTTGAGTATAATAGTTGGTGCGGAAGCCTCTCCTCTCCTGTTGTAGTGCCACATGTAGAGCTGTCACATATTACAAGGTCAACAACAATGAAGCCCATCCAAAATTAAACAAACAGCAATTCATGTTTGAAATTTCTAACCTTGTGGCCTGAAGCTACAGCTAAAATTTCCCCTTGGGCATGAAAGGCGATAGAAGCTATAGGACGGTCTGCAGGAAGAAAATTCAGTACAGCCACATTAAGGAATTTGAAATGACAAAATAGGTATATAATTATTGCTGGAACTCTGAATATCAGAAGATATTACAAAAATCACGTGATCCTATACACTCTGCTGTTTTTGCATCCCACAAGCGAACTTCGTGGTCTAAACTTCCACTTGCAAGAACTTCAGGATACAGCGGGTGGAACCTAACCTGCAGAAGTTCCATAGACATGGTAGAATAACCAAGAAAGAATGGAACGCTGAAAACATTGACAGTTTAAGGTCAGAAAATAGTGCAACAAATATACGACATTATTATCTATTGCAAGAAGCTGATCACACAATTTTAGTAGAGGCCTGACATCATGTAACACGTTCTCTATCGACAATGAGATACATATTTAACAAATATATTGTCTACAAGAATGAGAGTAAGGGATAATAATTTATTCACATGGTGAAACTTCAAATGTATTTGTATATGTCAATGGGTTTGTTTCTACCTAGCCTACAAAATAATGAGCGTGCGTTGCTATATTCTTTTTTCTTAAAATCAAAACCCACTTCCGACTTGCCTTATTATGTTATAGTTTAAGCTCCTCTCCTCTTTTTCCTCATCCTTTCTCTTTATTTCTTTATCGACAGAAGTCAAAACACGCTACCACAAAATGGCTACCAAATTGTGTATCGTAGCATTTCATTACTCAATATATTACCAAAAATGATATAAAAGATATCAGAAGACAGCCGTACCACCCAAGGTGTCCTCCGATGACCGCTCAACACCTTCAAACATTTTACAGTTTGGCAATCAATTATCTTTACAGTATGGTCTCCGCTGCCAACATTAAAATAGAATAAACTTTTAGAACGTCCAACTGAAAACAACTAATCAGTGTCCATCTAAATGAATTAGCTTATGTGGATTGAGAGAGAGAGTGAGAGTTACTGCGTAGAAGCAAGTGTCCTCCCATCGGGACTGAAGGCTGCTGCAATGGTTGACCTTGGGGGAGGCAAGAGTGGGCAATACTTGGCTGATAAATGTAGCAATGACTCTGCCTCTACCCTGGAATATGTCAATTAACAGATTCAAGACATTAATTAGCATGGAGAAAAAGGGCCATTCACAAATTACAAAATAGCACCAGAGAACAAGACAGATACCATGAAAGAAGCTCTTCTCTCGCATCTATTGCTGATTCACGTTTTAATCCAGAGGAATTACAACCACAACTTGAAGCCTCACCCCAATACCTCTTGGGACCTCGCTTTGTTCGAGGAGATACCTCCCTCCGAGCTAACAGGTGAAATACATTTCTACAAGTGGCACATAGCATATCAAACCGAATCAGCAAATATCCACACAAATAAATGCAGAGTTGTTAAAGTTTGGTTTATGCAACATGAAAGATAAATCATAAATATTTTTCAAAGAAAATAATAAATGTGAAGCAACTGTGCAGACCAAAATTAATTGTACATAAGCAACAAATTGTTACCAAGAGGATCATCTATAAGCCCATATAAGACCACGTTTACCTCAGCTAAAATACAATAAAAGAAATGCATAAATGATGAAAAGAGACTGGTTAAATTTTTAGTGCTTTCGTACACAGTGGTAAAAAGGTCTGTATAACTTACCCATGAAAATAAATAAAAGAAAAAAACTAAAAAATAAAAAAATTGAACGCAGAATAATTAAGCCTTCAAATCCAGCAACAATCGTTGGGCAGAGTCAATATTGCAAGCATGTAATCGAATCACCAAATCCACAAAAAAATGCTGTTATCTACTGCCGCTAGACCCTAACCACTGCCACCAAGTTCATGAAAATTTAATTCAAATTTCACCTCGTGACGGACATGCTCAGTTAGACATAAGACCAGTACCGGAGACAGACCCACTGGCCCCCAATGAGATTTGAGAAAAAAAAAATGAGTTTTAAATCACTTTTTGGTTTTTATTTCAAATATTATTATGTTTTATGTATTAAAAAAAAAATCCGTCCTTAAGATCTGAGTCCTGTCTCAGCCACTGCATTAGACTGATACATCAAGTGAATTTTGAAGGCCATCAACAATTCTCAAAATCATTAATGTTCCAACAACAGACCACATTTTATTGTCCATTTCATGTTAAACTACAACATATATCATATATTTAATCCATAAATCTTAGCAAAAACCTGAAAAAGAAACATGAGAACTCTGAAACCAGCTACTGAATCCCCCATTAAAGCACGCAATTTGACTCAATGGATCAATATTGGAATTGAACCCCCAAAATTGAGCTAACAAATAACTAAATCACTCGCAAATAATCAAATTCCAGATCCTTTCATCATCAAAACGTAAAAATCAAGGTAAACGTAGGCTTCAAATTTTAACCTTTGTCTTAAATTCTGGTGGTGAGCCCGGCCGGACGCAGGAGAAGTCAGCTGCGGCAACTGCAACTGCTGAAAATTCGACGATGACGATTGAGCGCCGGCAGTGGAATTCTCCGGCCAAACCGACGATGGCCTCATAATTAAATTCCAGTTACAATAAATTGAATATTTATTCAATTAGGAAATTTATTTCTGGCATCTCTAAATTTAGATTCAAATGGGCAAATTTGGGTTATAAAGAGGCGAGATCGGCTGAATTAGTTTGGCAAATGCCCCAGGATTATGAATAAATTACAAAGAAGATGTCGGGATGGATATATTTGAAACGTGGGCAAAATGGGAAAGATTGGAGAATGCAGGGAAGGGCGCGGGGGTGGACCGTGGAGAATGTTACGTTGAATTAAGTTACTTGACAGTTGATCCCTTTAGATTACCCTTTGGGTTACCCGATCTCACCGCCTCTCTCACAATGTGGAGGGACAGCTACTTGACCCCTTTAGATTACTCTTTGGATTACCCGATCCCACCGCCTCTCTCACAATGTGGAGGGCCCGAGATGAATAAAATAATCACCGAGCTCCTCCATTGTGAGGGGGAAGTGTGGGCCCGAGTAAAGTTACATGTAATCCAAATGGTACATGTAGCATAACACATGTTACGTTTCATGCCAACAAGCTTGTTTGAGCCCATTATAATTAAATAATGTATTTTGAAATATTCGATGGATAATATTTGATTAAAAAATGAAAGGATTTTGAATTTGTACGTAATATTATTTTATTAATAAAGAAAAATAAATAAATAAATGTACCTTAAAAAAAATGAAAATCAAACAAGGGCAGTCATAATAATTTTTATTTGATATACTACATTTTAATTGTAGTTAAATTTCTTAATCTTTTTTCATTGCATCAATTACTTATAAGTTTTTTTTCATTGAATTTTTATTGTAACATTCCAATTAGTAAGCCTAGTCCTTAATTATATATTAAATTATTTTATTTCTATGCTGTAAAATGATTGAAAAATATTTTTTCGCACTTTTTATTTATTTATTTTTAAAATTATGATTAAAAAATAAGTTATTTTACGTCATTTCAATGGACTTGTGAATGTAAAATTGTTATCGAATACAAATGATTAATTAATGAAAAGTTTGAAGGTAAAAATGACATAAAAAATTGTTGGGAATATAAGTGTTATAATAAGCAAAAATTAAAAACTTTAAATGTAATTAAAATGTGATACAAGAAATAAAAATTATAATGTGAATATAATTATCCTTCATGCTAGGAGAGTGCATATGATTTGACAGAAATGCCCTTGTTAGGGGTTTCATACTTCTTTCCTTTTCATTTTTCTTTTAATGAAATATATGGAGTTAATTATTTCAATAATTACTGAACATTTATCTTTGTCTTTGATTGCTCATTAAATTTTAAAATTTTGATTTTAATCACTAAACTTATCCAAACATTGAACGCTATTAACTGACATAACATTCATTTCAAACCTCTAACGTAATTGGTGACATGGTTGACTATGCATAGGTAGCAATTGTTCACTATATTTTAAAAAACTTTTAATGCTCACTAAACTTTAAGGTGTCAAATTTTGATTACTAAAGTTATAAAAATGATATAGTCCTGTTGCTCGCTAAAAAATGTGTACCGCAAGCGTACATGACACATACAATAATAAAGTGGTCAAATGAGTTAGAATTGTCGATCATACGAGGAATGATCATTCAATTACACTAATTGTGATCTTTTTGTTATTTTTGTAGAATTTTAAGCTATTTTCTCATTTGCAAAATTCAGATTTATTTGTGTTTCGTTATTAAAATTAATTCTAGCTATTGTATAATTGAATAATCATTTCTCGTGGAATCTACAATTTGAACTCGTTTGTCCACTTTTATACGGCGACACATGCATTTGAGGTACGCATTTTTTAGCGAACAATATACCAACGTTATTTTTATACATTTGGTGACCAAAAATCGACCACCTCAAAATTCGATGAGCAATCAAAGACTTTCTTCTAAAGTATAGTGAGCAATCGAAAACATTTTCCAAAGTTTAGCGAGTAATGAAAGATACTTTCTTATGTAGCAATTTGGTAACACCATGACTTGGCGTCACTCCGTGCATTTCGTCAATCATGTCACCTATTTCGTTAGGAGTTTGAAACGAATGTTATGTCAGTGTGTGACGTCCAATGTTTAGATAAATTTAGTAGCGAAAACTCAACATTTTAAATTTCAATAAGCAATCGAAGATACAGACATATGTTCAATGATTATTGGGACAATAAACTCCACGTAGTGTATTTATTAAAAAAAACATATTTTAATTGGTATGCATTTATAGTATGATTCATCAAACAAAAATAATTTAATCATCCTAAGTTAATGTATCTTTTTATTATTTTATAATATTATCTATAGATAAGTTACTTTTTTTTAATTGTTGATGAGATTTTCATTAGTATTTAGCCTTTGACATTCATTTTAATGATTTTTTTTTTTNGTGGTTAATAATGAATTTCAAAAAAAAAGTGATTTAATAGATGTCAAGCTTAAGTTCAATTTAAAATATTTTGTTAGTTTTTTTTATTGATGAAATTTTCATATGTATATAAACCTCTGTTTGACTACCAATGAGTAAATGGTTTATAAATTCAAATTCAAACATTATTTTCGAAAATTCATTCAAAATTACTACTCATATATTATTCTTGGATTCACTAATATTATTCTCTATAAAATTTTCAAACGAACGCTTACATTTATTAACCTATTTATGTTTTTATATTACTAGCCAAAAAGCTATTCATAATACTATCGACAAAGTTTCCTCATATTATATTACTTTATTGCCTACAAATTTTTATTTTATCTTAGTTAAATTATCGTCGACGAAAACCTCCGTTACTTTAAATTAGTATTGTTTAATTGTTATTTTGTTAATTATTGATTTTCCTACACTATTTATTTTGATCTCATTACTTTCAAAACACATTTTTCTCTCTTTTCTTTTCAACTAAATTTTTTTCAATAAAATAATATTACATGCAAACCTAATTTTTTTTTTATTTTTTAATCACATATTTTTCATTAATCTATTATTGCAAAATACATTCTTAAAATAAAATGAGGGCTCAAACATGCTATATTTCTAGCATCAAAATTTCTATCTTTATGTTAAATTTATTAAAATATTTTTTTTCAATTATTACTAACGGAAAAATTTGAAGTAAGTAAAATCTTCTAATTTGTTTTATAAATCAGAATTTTTTGAAAATATTCCAAGGAGTAGGGACAGTATAGTCACTATGAGTAATCACTCTTCTATTAAAAGAGGAAATCATTTGGCTACTATTCATTTAAGACGTATTTTAACTTCTCATTTTATCTCCACTAAACATGTTTTTCCCCTTTTATCCCATCATTTAGTGTTTATGACGGTTCTTATCCATTAACAAAGAAACAAGATATTAAGCAAACCAAAAAAGCATACCACGTGTAGAGGAATGGATTGGAGAATGGATGAAGAAGAAGAGGAAGTGGAAGCTGCTATTGGTAGAAATCGCGCCCACCTTCTTGAAATACCCGCTAAGCCACTTTATCATCCATTAATTTGCTTTGAACTAAACTGAAACTACAACTTAGCGTAGATATTTTACCTCGTGTGTAGCTGGAATCCACTTTGTGAACAGTAGAGAACCAGTTGAAGGTGGTGGCTGCATTTTTCTTATTCTTTTTCTTTGCATTTAAGGTGGTGGTTGTATTTTTTATTCTATTGGAGATTGTGTGCACTGTTCATTCATAATTTTTAATCTTGTTAGACCATAAAAAAAGGGGGAAAAAATAGGTGAAGACTTCGCACTGTATGGGTAGATTAAAAAAATTAATATGGGTAGGTTGGATTCAATTAGTAAATATTATTAATTGCATAGGATTTTCTTTTAATTGGAAGCTGGAAAGAAAAAAAAAATACTATGTTACATATATTAATTTTTTTAATTGGGAGTTGAAAAAAAAAAAACCATTAGAACGTCTCTGTGCGGGCACGGAGAGAGGCCAACTCTCCGTGCGCACACGGAGAGTAGTACTCTCTGTGCGTGCATGACAGTATTGTGGTCCATGATTCATACAACCACAAAATCCACCTTATTGTTTTTTCACTTTTTCCTAATCCACCTTACCATTCTTTCATTTTTTTTCTCTCGATGACAGAGAAGATCCATTCAACTCTCAGATCTTCAAATTCAAAGGTTCGAAGGACAAATCGCTTGAAGCACAACTGCCTACACACTTCTCCGCCGTTAACCTTGAGAAAGCCAAGGAGATGCTGCTTTCAAATTCACGAGAAAGGTGAGGGAATTTTTGTGAGTCCGCTGAATATGAATAGACCCTTCACAGCGATGAAGGCACTACATATGGGATGGTCATTTCTCATATTATTGAAAAGTTTGAATGGTTGATTAGGGTTCTTGATCAAAGGGTTAAAGTTTATGGAATTGAGCTCTTAGTTGATGTTCATACAAAAGATGGCTTTGGAATTTTTTATACCGCTTGTGTCAACAATGATTATGGTACTGTTGAAATTTTCCTAGATCCCTTTTGCATTTTGTTTATTACCTATCTTCCTTTATGGGATTCGGATATATTGGGAACTGATGGTCCTCTTGTCTGTTTTGTGATGATTTATAGTCCAATTTTGCCATCTAATCTTTTTTTTACCACACATTTAACTTATTTATCATATTTTGTGGATTAAATTAAAAGTTAAGATTTTGAGTTTTGGATTCTATTAATCTTATTATGCTGAAGAACAAAGCTCAAGGCAATTCCCGTTTGTGTACATCAGATAAAGTGTAAATTAAGTACCTTTCGAATTCATACTAATGCTTACTTATCAGGTTTAATGATGTGATTAGAGTTATTGTCTTGATACTTTTTATGATTTATGTATGTTTGATCCAACTATTTTGCTGAAGAACACGAGGATGATTAAAAAGAGGAACCGAGCTCCAGATGTTGCGAATGATAGTATGATAGAAACGCTTATAGTTCGGTCCGAAGATCTTGTCCAAGTTGTTGCCAAGGCATGTCAATATTCTTTTGTAAATTTAATTTTCGATTCATGATGGATTAAGACCTACTATTCCTGTAATAAATTATAGCCTGTATTTAGGAAGTTCCTATTCCTTCAACTGGAGTTTCGGAATGTGTAAGGAGAGCTGGTTTAGAGGATATTGCAGGCATTAATGATTGTTTGGAGAGGAAGGCTAAAGTTAACGAGACCAATGGAGATAACAAGCACGGAAGTGAGACAAGGTACCATATGCAACAGAATATCCTGTATTTACTTAGGTGACAGGTAATTACCACACGAGCATTGTCATTATGCAACTTGGTATTGGTTGAGAACATGACCACTTGTCTGAATATGGCTGAAGCTTGGCTCAGGGGCCTCCTTGCACTCAGCTATGCCTCAAGTAGGTTCATTTCTTCGGGGATAACATAGAAAGTCCTTATGCTTATTCACTATTATATTTGGGTAGTTATCTGCTGGAACTTAGAGGCTTGAAGAACTTGCTATTAAAAAATCTAAACAATTAATTCCCATGACGCCACCTTTGCCAAATGCATTGGTAAGAGAGAAATACTTGATTATTTTATTGTTTTTGATATTTAGTTGCTTCATGCTTGATTCTTTATAATGTTTTTGTAAATTTGCATTTTTCTTAGTTACCTTTTTATTGAAGATTCATAATTTAACTATTTTTCGAGTTACAGCTACCAACTGGACGGTTTGAGAAAATAACTCCATCTTGTAGTGGAATGTCATCTGGACTTCTTCACTGTGGATTTGTGGGCTCATTTAATTCTTCATCTTGCTCAGTTTTTAGATAGAAGAGACTAGGCAAAAGTTCATCGTCTATTATCTTCCCTATTCTTTTCATATGTTCTTGTCTCCATCTTCTACTGTGTCTGCTTAGTAGAGTTCATCTAAATCATCCCTTGGAGAGCTGGTTTAGAGGATATTGCAGGCATTAATGAATGTTTGGAGAGGAAGGCTAAAGCAAACGAGACCAATGGAGATTAAAGCACGTAAGTGAGACAAGGTACCATATGCAACAGAATATCCTGTATTTACTTAGCTGACATGTAATTACCACACGAGCATTGTCTTCATGCAACTTGGTATTGGTTGAGAACATGATCACTGGTTTGAATATGGCTGAAGCTTGGCTCGGGGGCCTCCTTGCACTCAGCTATGTCTCAGGTAGGTTCATTTCTCCATTTCTTTGGGGATAACATAGAAAATCCTTATGCTTATTCACTATTATATTTGGATAGTTATCTGCTGGAACTTAGAGGCTTGAGAACTTGGTATTAAAAAATCTAAACAATTAATTCGCATGACGCCACCTTTGTCAAATGCATTGGTAAGAGAGAAATACTTCTTTATTTTATTGTTTTTGATATTTAGTTGCTTCATGCTTGATTCTTTATGATGTTTTTGTAAATTTGCATTTTTCTTAGTTACCTTTTTATTGAAGATTCATAATTTAACTATTTTTCGAGTTACAGCTACCAACTTGACGGTTTGAGAAAATAACTCCATCTTGTAGTGGAATGTCAATTGGACTTCTTCGCTGTGGATTTGTGGGCATTTAATTCTTCATCTTGCTCAATTTTTAGATAGAAGAGACCAGGCAAAAGTTCATCGTCTATTATCTTCCCTATTCTTTTCATATGTTCTTATCTCCATCTTCTACCGTGTCTTCTTAGTAGAGTTCATCTAAATCATCCATTGTACCGAACATTTACACAAGCCTCACTTTGGAAAGTTGTAAATTTGGCTTAACTTAGTTGATATTGTCATTCAATAAAGTCTTTTGGGTTTCTTTTCCATTTACATAGTTGTCTATCACTAACCTATCATTTTCTTGTTTGTAATTATTAGTTACAAATTACAAATTTCCATTATTATAGTTCATTGTTCATATTTTTCTTTTTCATAACATGAACCTCTTGATGTTCATTTTCCTCCCAAGATATTTGAACCATTTGAGCCTATTGAGCTTGTGCAACTAACCACAGATCCAGAGACGGGACACTGCAAAGGTGACCAAATGTTGATGAGGCACGCTTCCATTCAAGTTTAGTTATTTTGCATTAGCTAAAATTGGTGGATCTCGAGTTAATCGTTTGTTTGGATAGATTTAGAGTTTCAAATTTAAAATAAATTTAGTGGGGGTAGGTAGTAGGGTGTATATATAGGTTATTTTAATTTTATAATATCATTATTAATTAAAAAATGATAAAACCTGATTTTTTATTAAATAAAGTTAAAACCCGATTCTCATAAACTTGAAACTAAACAGCTGATTTTATGTAATTATCCCTTGTATAATGAGCCCAAGTGAATTATAGACTCATTGTAGAGGTGG
>CAIGRF010194362.1:8276-19909 GCA_903798235.1 Fraxinus ornus | reverse complement strand
AAAACGTACCTTAATGATGAGTTAGAATGATGTATTTATAGGAGTAGGTGGTTGACTTCTAGTAGGGCTATGATGCTGAGATCCTTAGGAGTTCTAGTGTAACTGGGAGTTGTGGATTGGTTAACATGATAGTTTCTTGGGTGTTTGGGTTATAACGGGACATTGGGGGGTGAGAGTCCATCTGGAACAAGGGAAAGTGTCCACGGAGGACCAACATATTTCATAGGAGTAGACGAGCCCGAGGACCCTATGCCCGAGGAGATCTTCTGCTGACTGAGCTAAAACAGGGTAAATGGTCTTCGGACATAGTCCTCGGGGTATCTCTCAAGATTGCATCATCAGGTGGTATATTACATTTACCTCATTATCTCATCACACACACATAATTAAATGAATTTAGGCTTTTTAGGTATTAATTAATCCATAAGTAATCATTGACTAGCTCAAAGAAGGTAGAGAAGGTAGGGGTCTCTTACTCTCAAAAGTAAAAGAAAAAAAGTGAGAACCATAAAAAAAAAAAAAAAAAAAAACCATTTACTTTTAATGTTCAAATGGGACTTCGAGAGATTTAAACGCACGTGTAAAGCCGAAAAAGTTCATTATATGTTGGTTTTCTATCTCCACATGACATTGTCCCTTCTAACTTTCAACTATTTCAAAAAATTCCGATTGATGTGTCTTTTTTGTCGAAATAATATTGATATAATTATAAAAACTATTTTTTTAGAAAGTAGAAGATAAAGAAATAAAGCTATATTAACAAACGTTGCAAGTCAAGTGAAGAAACAAGATATTTCTTGTATTTAGGCGATCTTCTATTCTAATTGTCATATAAAATATTATTAGTTTCTTATGAACAATGTTTTTATTTAATTATTATAAAAATAATATGTTCCAAATCTAAGCATAAAGCCAACGAGAAAAAAAAATGAAAATTAAGTTTTTTTTATCATTTATTATAGAGATGACAACGGAGTTGCCTTTCCCATTCCCATTCTTCTGAGATTTTTGGGAGACGAGGCTGAAAATAAAATAATCCTATTTACTTCATTTACTTACTTATATTTTTAATATTATTTATTTATTTTAAAATACAATTTAAAAATAAAATAAAAAATAAGATTCGAAGTACCATCGAAAGGGGAAACCATGTTCCTCGTCTCCGTTCCAATTCCTCGATGGGAACCCCTCATTTCGTGGCGGAACAATTTGGGACGACGGCTATTTTCGTCACTATTTTTTAATTTAGAATTATTACTGAAAAATATAGTTTAAAGAAAAAGGAAAAGAAATAAAAAGCCTAACATTGACCGTTAACAACTTGGCGCCACCAATTTTCTGGTACGTTCTCACAAGCTCTAAAGAGTGAAGACTAAAGCACACCCACACGAGTGCACGACACACCCTACTCCACTCAACCCACCGCCGCCTCCAAAAATCTGCTTACATATAAACTGCAAAAGCAGCCACATCATCTCTACATTCTCATCCATGGCTACTCTTCAATCCCACCTTTTCTATTCACCTAAACTCCTCCATTTCAAGAACCCCAATTCATTTTCGTTCTCCAAGAAACTCTTGCTCCCCAAGAAACTGTTTTTGTCCAAGAAATTTTGTGGGGTTTTGAGTTCAAGAGTTTATGGGTATTGCAAAGCCAGCAGCAGCAGTAGTAATAGTAGTGGTACTGAGATTTATGAGTCCGTTTCAAGTGAAAAGAGCGAGGAGTATGAGAATGAGAGGCCTCCATTTGATATCAATTTGGCAGTCATTCTTGCTGGTTTTGCATTTGAGGCTTACACCACCCCTCCAGTAACTCATCTGATTCTTTAGTTTAGCCCTTTTCGTGTTTCTGAAATTTTGATTTATTATTTGTTTTGGGAGAAAAACAATACAAAAAATGAGATATTTTGTAATCTTGTTATATGGATTTGTTGTTGATTTTGGTGTATGAAATTATTCTGTATTTTGAAGCTGAAATATTGTGCATCTTAGGTTGCTTTTTGTTGGTTACACCCAAAAAGAAAGAGTTATGGTGACTGATTTTTCTAAATTTGTAATTTTTTTCGTCCAATTTTAATATTTAATGGAGCGACATATAACCGAAAACAATTGATATATGGATTCCTGTTTTTACTTTAACTTTAAAGCTCAGTTAAAGTGCTTGTTCCGAATATGAACATCGCATATCAAAAGAATTGATCTTCAAATGGATATCTAACTAAAGTGAAAATGGCAATTAATGGGATTTATTTTTTAAGGAATATGAGTTATTAGTCAAAAGATCCTATGAAATGAAGATGAAGATGGATTGTCTGGAGACTATATAAATTCTTAAAAGTGCATGTAATACTTTCTGTTACCTCTTCTTAAAAGGGTCATATATTCTTTTTGATTGACCAAGTTCTGAATCAATTAAAAGTTGTTTAATTTGATTTGCGGATATTTTCTTATATGTTCCTCGTCAGGAAACAGTCGGCAAGCGTGAGATGGATGCTGCAAATTGTCAGACAGTTTTTCTTTCACAGTATGTTACTTCATTCTGTCATAATTCTGACATTAAGAAGTCAAATAACTCTTTTATATTATATAGGAGTAGAGAATCGAGCCTTTCAGTATTTTCAGCTCGGCCGGTAATCTGATTTTTGGAAGACTAATATCTTTAAATATTTTATATTTGATAACTTAGTATCACCAAATTTTGGAATAGTCCATTATTAGAATAACTAAAATAAGAAACATCACTGAAAATGGTAGACAGTGATGTTCATTTTTCTGGAATACATTAGATATGAAGAATAAGCACTTTTGGCACATACTAGTTCTCATGATTTTACTATGAAATGTAATATTTTTAACATCTTGGTAATAAAAGTAAGCGATGGCAGACAATAGTATGCTCACAATCTTTTGAGCTTTAGGGCAAAATAGCGATGGGCAGGCTAGGTAATTTTTATCAAAGGTCAATCTAAGCAGTTTTAGTTCAGGAATGTAAGAAAGATAACGAGTTTGAAAGCGTTGAAATTTGTGCTTTGGGCTTTAGGTATAATCAGGTTTGGCGTTGGAAGGGGATAAGCTTTGTCAAGTAAAGATTGTTGAATTGAAAAGAGTATATTAGAGGGTCAGTAACTTCGTAGTAATCACACCCAGGCACCTGGTTCAAGCTCCAAAACAAATTCAAAGATCCAAGTTTCTATAAAGCAGTGTATATTATAGGCTATCTACAGGCTTATGTCCTTGCGCTATTAACATGATTCAATCATAGGAAAGTCAAAAAAAATTATGAGGGAATTTGGCATTCATTGGATTCCATGAAACTCAAATAACACAAACAGCATATTTTAAAGATATTGGTCCCTGAAAAATTGATGTTCATATTGTAACATCTTGCCATTGATGTGAGATGAAGTTTAGCTTAAACTGATCACTATAATTTTCTCCTCATCTATTTCTAGTGAAACTACGTTGTCCCGTCTTGTAATAACTTTACAGGTATACGAATTTTTGAATTTTATATATGTGCATCTGCATATAGAATCACTTTCTTGATGCAAGCACATGTGGTTCCAAGTTAAATAATCGTGATCTTTTTCCTTCACATGCTGGATGCCTGCCATCATATTGTCTCTTTTCTTTTTATTTTCTTTTAAGAACACTATCATATTGTCTTAAAAACTTCAAATTTGATGCGTTGCAGGTCATTTCTTCGTGAAATTTATGATGGCCAGTTGTTCATAAAGTTAAAGAAAGGCTTTAATTTTCCTGCTATGGATCCATGGGTAGGATAATATCATCTAATTCTTTCTATATCAGCAAGTAGTTGACATTCCAATTATTTCCATCAGCTTTCCCCCTTTTTTTTTTTTATCCCTTTCTCTTTCTGCCATGAAAATAGATTTATTCCTTAGGTTGCACAAAGATTTACTGTGATCTATATCCATCGCCTGGTCAATATTTCATCCATTTTCATGTGATTCATAATTTACTCAGGGAACAAGTGATCCTTACGTGGTCGTGCAACTAGATTGTCAGGTAGTCAAAAGCAAGGTCAAATGGGGGTAAGTTGCTTGTAACCATCCTCCACCCCTAGAGAGAAAACGGGTGAAGTTTCTTTGTCCATTGAATGTTGCATTTGAATGTTGTCTTGAAGTAATACTGTGCTTGGTCCTGATATTTTAGACTTTGGGACATGCATTTACTGGGTTGGAATCTATTTTTATTTTAGTTTTAGTTACAAATGATTTGAGAAGTGAAAACGTTAGAGATTGCTGATGGGGACTAAATGCCTTCTCAAAAGTTCAAACAATGATGACCATGGGATACTTTCTTTAGTGCAGCTTTTGGCACTTTTTGAACTATGTTTAGTAGTGAATGTTTATGGGCTTAGTGGAAGCACAGTGTTCTGTGGGATTCTTTCTTTGGTTCAACTTTTGTTACTCATTGAACTATGTTTAGTATTGAATGTTTATAGGCTTAGTGGAAGCACAGTGCTCTGGAACTTTTTTTTATTCCTGTTCAACTAGGCCAGAAGAGTTTTCTTCTTTCTCGTCTTTTCATTGTTTATGTTTTACACAACTGGCATATTCGCAGTCTTAATTTGGCTGATGTTTGTTTCATTAATTTATTTTCCAATAAGTAAACAACTGTGGCAGGACAAGAGAACCCACATGGAACGAGGAGTTTACTTTAAATATCAAGCAACCACCAGCACAGAATCTTCAGGTTGTAGTAAAGTCTTGTAAAACTTTATTTTATGATCTAACTAGTTTGGTGACCAACACCCTTACATCCTCTCTCTCTTTCTTTTTGCTTGTAATTTTCCAAATAGAAGTTATACTGCACTACACCCCTGTTTGGGTTCCATTAATTCCAAAATGCATTTTTCCCCTTCTTCCTTTCAACCACACATTTTTCAATAAATTAATATTACACATAAACCCAAATCTTTTCTTTCTTTTTTAACCATACATTCTTCAAAAAATCACTATTACAAAATACATTTTTTTCCAAAAAAACTAATTATAATGGAGATCAAACAGGGGAGATTTAAGGAATAAAACTGTTCCAAGTCAAGTTTCTGTATGCACCATTTGCATGAGATTGCAATTTAGCATTGGCTTTCAGGATCTGAAATAGATTCCATGGATCATATATGAAAAGAATCTGACCTTATCCTTGATAAGTGGTACACCATTTAAAATTTAGTAAAATTATACATTTATAAACTGTATCTTTATTTTTACTTTTTACTTTTCAGTAATCAATATTTTTTAGTTACAAAATCGATCTTATCGTGTTTTTGACTCGATATAGAAAATATAGATTATGTGCATAAAGTAATAATTCACGAGGTTCATTAAGAAATACAACATTTCTGCATAAAAAATTATTTCATATTGTAAGATGCTTATTCGTCATGCGTCTTTGACGATTTTGCTGTTTTTTTGTAAAATATTAAACTATAGTTAGCAGCTTGGGATGCAAATCTTGTGACGCCGCACAAGCGCATGGGGAATACTGCTATAGATTTGGAAAACCTCTGTGATGGTAAGATTTGAGAAATGCATGCAACACATTGATGTTTTGAATGATGAACTATCATGAACCGTAACACTGTCAAGGCATCATTGTTTTTTAAGGAACTTATCTTGAGAATAACTTATGTCCCACTGACACCCAAGAGCATATGAACCAATATCATATCAATTTTTTTTTTTTTTTTTTTTTGGATATGAGCTAAATGTCATGGTATTAGTAACAACTGATGCATGTGTAATGTCTGGGATAGAGCATAGCCACATGAGAAAGTTAGCTAAAATACAAAATCTTCTTCTGCTAGGAAATTCTCATGAAGTGCTGCTTGATCTAGAAGGGATGGGAGGTGGTGGAAAGATACAGCTAGAGGTATGTTGCTTGGTCAGAATTTCACACAACTAGGCAGATATTACATGTGTAAATTGACTTAAACAAGGGTGATCGTTCAAATTACATTTTATGTAATTTCTTGTTGATCTCCTTCAAACAGTGAATTGCTATCCAAATTTGAACTTCCCGTAGTTAAGCAATACAGTTTTGAAGTTTCTTTGTATATCAATTCACTATTTTTTTTTTTTTTACTTTTTTGGCTAAAAAACTTGTTTCTGACACCAATAGATCACTCTAATTATTCTTGTCCTTCAAGTAGTTATATTTTAAAAACCCATCGCAAACCAAAGGAAAAAGGTGTGTAGGTTGCTTCTATTGATTGTCCATTTATATTGATTAAAGTGGGACTATTAAAATGCAAATGACCACATTTCTTCTATTTCTTTCTCCTCATCCTAATTCAATCTAATATTTTCCATTTCCTCCCACATGGATGTTCATGCTAGTTATTCCATTTTAAGTCTAGAGATACTTACGAGGAGGCTATGAATAAAGTGCTTGTCTAACTGGGATGAAAAAGAAAATACAGGAATTAATAATTTGGGAAAGCTATTGAAGATTTAAATATGTAAATAAATCAAGACCCCTTCTTTCTTATGTCTTAAGCTTTTAGATGAATTAGTGCAATATGGTATTAGAGTGTCCAATGTTCCATGGCTCAATTCTCACTACTATCCAATTATGTCAATTGCACGTACGAGTTATTTGTGAAAACATGAATATGTTAGGGGGTGTGTTGAGTATATAAATATAAACAAATAGATTTCTTTTATCTCTATTAGCTTTAGCTTTTAGATGAGACGGTTAAACGATTTCCATTTGTTTATCTTGTTTATAAATGCGTAACAACTGTGACACATTACTTCACATTTGTAGTTGTCAGTTCTTAATAGAGCATGCCATCACGTAGAAGAGAAATAATGTTATCCGTGTCCAAAATTTCAGCGTGACTTGTTCTTCCATTTGCTTTCCAATTCCATCAACTTTTCCCTCCTTTCCCTCCCAAATATTTTCCAGAACATGTGAAAACTGAACCATCCTTTCCCATTCCTTTCCATATCCAAGCGTTCCTTTAATGGAAAGTTTAAAAAGGGGAAAAGGATAAAACAAGATAAAGTCTGCATGGTTATATTCAAACAATTCTATTTTCTGCTTTTGACGAAATGGAAAGGGAAATATATCATATTTTTTGATGCCTAAAATTGTTGAAACGTGAAATTATTTGGACATATCCATAATTGTGCTGCTAATAAAATGCATATGTTTGCTATAAAATTGAAGGAGTTGCTGAATTGCTTTGTGAAACTCTCAACCTGCTATGTCTTAGTATGTGTGCTCTAAACAGGATTTTGCTCTTCTTCCTAATGATGTGTTTCAGATTAAGTACAAGAGTTTTGAGAAAATTGAGGAGGAAAAGAAGTGGTGGAGGATTCCTATTTTGACAGAGTTTCTCGAAAGAAATGCCCTTGAACCTGCACTGAAGATGATTGTTGGGTCAGAAACTGTGCAAGCACGCCAATTTGTGCAGTTTGCTTTTGGGCAGATGAAGTCACTTAATGATTCATATCTTCAGAAGGAATGGTTTTCTAATGACAAAGATGAGACCGAAAATTCCAGTGTTGAGCCTTCAAAGCTGGAGAATAATTTAGAGGCCTCATCAATTGAGACAAGTCAAAAGGAAGACAATGATAGGTCTGAGCCTGACGAAGCTAGTAATTCCACGGCTGATTTATGCAACTCCTCTCCGTTAAATCAAGTTGACGACGCTTCACAGTCGGATAAACATTTTTGGAAGAACTTAGCTGATTTGGTCAGTCAAAATGTTGGCCAAAAACTTGGTCTCCCTGCTCCTGAGAAAATAAAGTGGGATAGATTTGAGTTGCTAAACAGTATTGGCTTGCAGTCGCGTAAAATTGCAGAGGTGGGCTATGTTGAGTCTGGCCTTGCAACTCCAGATAATCAAGAGGCAGCTAATGGCGATACATCATCTGGCCTAATACCCAATAACATTATTCAGACATCTCTACCGGACATTAAGAAAGCAACACAAGATGTATTACGACAAACTGATTCCATATTAGGAACGTTGATGGTTTTAAATGCTGCAGTTTCTAAATTAAACAAAGGTGCAGGCCTTAAAGTGCAGAGTGAGACCAACGATGATGCTTCTCCTGAAGTGCAAAAAGATGTCTCGATATTTACGGAGAGTAAAATATTAACAAGTCCACCAATTGGATTAGTATCAGATGAGAAGAAAGCTGAGGAGATGAGGGCACTCTTCTTAACAGCTGAAAGTGCCATGGAGGCTTGGGCAATGCTAGCGAATGCTTTGGGCCACCCAACATTTATCAAATCTGAATTCGAAAAGATCTGTTTCTTGGATAATGCTTCTACCGACACTCAGGCAAGTTTGTATCTAATTAGTCAGCATGCATCTTTTATCTTTATATATCTAGAAAGTAAATGAATAAATATTGTCTTATTTTTTCACCTGTTTGTATGTTCCAAAAAATTGTTTTCACTGATCGTGAACTTTACAAGTGCTGTAGGTGGCACTTTGGCGTGATCCTGAAAGGAGAAGACTTGTTGTTGCTTTTAGGGGAACTGAACAAGTAGGTTATATTTTATGCAAACCAGTGGAACAGTAATAAATCGTTTTGAGGTTGAAAATGCTGATATTTGATTTATTCAGTCTAGATGGAAGGATCTACGAACAGATTTGATGCTTGTTCCAGCCGGGTAATGAATTTGTTTCATAAACTATTAGGTCTGCTTAGTATTATTTTTTTAATGAAAATAAATATCTGTTTCTTGAACCTTTTAGTGAACTTGTAATATCACCTGGTTCACATTTTAGGGGAAGCAAAACCAGAGGAAGTCTTCCCATGTTTCCTTTATCTACTATTGATTTTTACAACAGCATGGCACTTCAGTAGAAATTATTTGGAGTCTCAGTCAGGCATCGATTTCTAACTTGAATTGATAAAACCTTTCCTGATGATAACATCTACATGAGAAAAAATAAATGCCATTTCAGATTGTAGATTAACAATTTGGCAGAATTATAATTTGTTAAAAGTTCTTTGCTGCGAATGCAATTTCGAAATTTCTTCATGGTATAAAGTTTCCATCCTAGCCGAGCTACATTATAAATCTTGCCTATGTGTCACATCTCTTTGTTACTGATGATGTCTTTAGTATTTGCTTCAGACGTTGAGTTTGAGTTATTGTTGCTGACTTCTTCCATACTTTTGTAGGCTAAATCCTGAAAGGATTGGCGGTGATTTTAAGCAAGAAGTTCAGGTATGATCAGTTTATTTTACGTCGACCTATAATTTCTTTTAAATAAGACTTGGATATTTGGCATTTAACATTATCCACTTATTAATCATTAAATAGTTATTGATATCTGAAGGTTCATAGTGGTTTTTTGAGTGCATATGATTCTGTACGGACAAGGCTTATCTCGCTCATTAAGCAGGCTATTGGTTACAGGTAGTCTTCTGTTTTTGAACTTTTTTATATCATGTAATGCTTATATTTCACAAAAGCATTGTGACATTTTTCGAGCCTCAAATTCCCATAACTATCAATTCTTTTTCACATCTAAGTTTTTCATATAAGCATGTTATATTTATTTTCTAGTAGTTCCTGCTGTCCCTTACATTAGCTTTTCTTGGTAGATGCTTTTATGTATTATCATGCAGTGACTCATTTTCATTCCAATATTGTTCTCCTTTTGCTTCTATATCTGTGATTTAAAGTATGAACTCGTTTCACTGTGATTACTTTGTGATGTACTGATTGTGTTTATGAATTTGAGCATGCAAAACCCATCCGTATCCTTGTGCTTTTCTACTTCTGGAAATACATTTTCTTCTTTTGACGACATATGTTATTATTGCACAAAAAATGGCGGCAGATTCTATAATTTCTATAGATTCTTCTACCAGTATTCTTGTTTCTGACTTTTTCAAGCATGTGATGCATGATAATTCTTGGCTTTCTTCGCCTGGAAGATTTTTCCAGCTGCCAAAGATCCTCCCTGCAGCCATTACATTTGGGTAAACTTAGCTTTTATGAGCGGAGGTTGTCCTAGGCTTTTTCATGTTCTCCTTTACCATCTAATTTGAAACAGATTTTGTTTGATTATTTTGGAACACAGCCTTTGTTAACGTGTGATGTCCAGAATTTGCAGCTGATAGAGATGTCATCTCTAAAACTATCAAATTGTTTTTGCTTTGTGTAAATTAAGATTGAACGTACAGATTTCTCTGTGTTCGACTATGCTGATTATCTTTATTAAGGGGAATTCAAAACCTCAGAAATCAAAATCCTTTAATGATTTAACTAATTGAGTATACCATATTTTTTTGTGCAAGGAAATGGTTTTTGCTCTTATTTAGGCTTATAGGTTGGTTTTTAATTTAGTATGAAGAAAGTATAATGCATTCTAACCATAGTTCGAATTTTTCGCCCAAGTAAACATCTTTAGGACAGAACACTATTTTTCCTTAATTATGTTGGCAAAGGGAAGCAACTTGTTGAGTTATAACCATAGCTTGCACATTTTTCCAAGTGAACATAATTGCAGCAGACCAATTGTGAAGAATCATGTGTTTCTCTTTACTAATATGTAAATGCGTTTTGTACCAGAGATGATTCGCTGGAGCTTCTTCTCAAATGGCATATTTACGTGACTGGTCATAGTTTGGGTGGTGCATTAGCTACCCTTCTGGCACTCGAACTATCATCAAGTCAATTAGCAAAGTGAGCTTGCAGTCTTCCCTTGACTCAAAATATTTCCTTTTGCTTGCAGCTTGTCAGTTCTTGGTCAATTAACTAAGAGGTGAATAATGTTTCCTACTACAGTTGGCCTGTGATTTCTAGTTGAACAATTTTTTAGCAGGTTTTTTTTTTTCTTTCTGAAATTGTGCTTCATATGGCTTTCACATGCACCACTAAATGTGGACAGTGACCCTGATATGATTTTACTTCAGTGTGGATGGGGTGATTGAATTTGAACTTCTTTTAGTGAGAACAGTTTACTTATTAACAAAGAGTCGGACTGAAAGAAGTCCTTAATATTAAGTCCTTTTAAGGACTTCTAATTGAATTTCTTAAGAAGCTTTATACTTCATTTTTATTGAAGTAACCTAGTGATTGCATAATAGTAAAATGTTTTGCATAATACTATATGAAGTGATTAGTTGTTTTTCCTAATCTTTTGGAGAGTTGCAAAGGTAGTTTGAATTTTAACTCGAAGCCCCCAACTGGTTGCATATTAGTAAATTTGCACGATAAAAGATAAATTGATTATCTGTCCTAATTTTTGTGAGATTAAGATGACCCTGAATAGTTCATTGACTTCACAAAAACAAATCTCTTGAGATACAATATATGGGCCTCGGTAGAACTTTGATCTTTTGTTGTTTAGCTGAGGAGATGATCCTTGATTGAGCTGGTGGAATAAGAAGATCCAAGTATCTGACTTCAGATGAGGATCAGAGAAACCTTTACAGAGTTAAGTTGTAGAATATATGTCCTCTGCAGAAAGAAACCAATAAGTAGAACTAGTCCCTCCAAGATATTTGTTGTTGTCAAATTACCTGTAATTGGTGTCACAATTCTCGTTACAAAGATGCCATTTTTATCCTCTGTTTTAGACACTTTTATGTACAATTCCTCCCTTGTTTTTATTTGATATATAT
>CAIGRF010194305.1:0-10234 GCA_903798235.1 Fraxinus ornus | reverse complement strand
CTCATCTGTACAAAAAAGGAAGAAGATTATGTAAATGGGATATATGATATTCTGTGCTATCTGATTTAATCGGGATGCCGAATTGGCATTTTTGCCATGTGTGAAATAAGGAAATGACTGTTGGGTTTCTTCCTTGAATTTCTTTCTTTGTGGACAATTTTTTAAAGTCTTGCGTAATAAATATTTTGTTTAAGTTAGTTGGTACTTTCGTGCTCTCTCTTCTGTTGTATGCATGACTTCTATTTTTGCTGTAGGGGATAAACAACCTTTGCCATGGGAAATGCGTGTGAGAGTTGCAAATCATATAGCACAGGCTCTTGACCACTGCAATGCTGAAAACCGAAAAATCTATCATGATTTAAATGCTTACAGAGTTCTTTTTGATGAGGTACTTCTAAACAACAATCAGTACTCATAATTTTGTCTTTGACAAAATCTAATATTGTATTATGATGTATATATATTAATTTTCTCCCATTTTTTGGTCTAAGTTTTTTGAATATGAGTGCTTCATTGCATGAAGTTTATTGAACTATCAACTAATGTTAGGATACTCGTGGATAAAACCTTAAATTATTTGTAACTCTGTTTCTCATTCAAGATCTGTGATTCTGGAGACATCAATTTAATGAACAGGTCCCATCTTAGTGATTCGTCTAGATAGAATAAAAACTCTCATTTATTGATCCACATGCGATTGGGAACCCCTCTTGTGATGCCGTGTTAAATTCTTTCTGAAGATCATGTGATTGATAGCGGACTGTTTCATTAGGGAACTTATTTAGTTACAAGAGAACAATGATATGATTAGTTGACATCTTCATCTCATGACATAGCATGTGCTCCAGTAACTAACGAAACAGTTATAATGGGCTAGAGTTTTATAGAGTAAAAAAATAATCTACATGTGCACCAAAGCCAATTTCAGACATAGAACTAGGGGCAGAGCCAGGAGAGTAGGGTTGTGGGGGCAAATTTCACAAAATTTTAATCGTGGGGGAAAAATTGAAAATTAGAAAGAATTTTTTTTTTTTTTTTTTTTGAAAATCTTGGATTTCAAATTTAGTGTGGGGCAGCGGACCCCACTGCTCTCACCGTAGATCCGTGCAAATTGGTGAGAAGTAGACTCGGCGATTTGAAGACCCCAAAAGAGATGTTCGCCCATGCATAGCACTTATGAGTTCCATGTCAACAAACACTTTTTCTTGTTTTTCTCCACACAATGTGATTTACTAAAATGTAAAGTCTTTATTTATCTCAACAATCATGTAGCAATCTCTTTATAAGAATCAAGAAGCAATTTTATCCTCAGAATTTGGGCTGAGATATGTCTCTGTATGGGCAGATCTTCACCAGATCTTCATTATTATAGAACCTGAAGTTTTGATGCATAAAAATTTGAAAACCTTTGTTACGCTCACATACCGTTTCAGCATTTTTATTATCAAAAACTATTTTCGAAGATGGGAAGATGTTCCCTGTTATTTTCATTTTGGCTGCTTTCTCTGAAAGTGGGTGCATGCCTTAAATATGCTGTGATTTATCTGTTTATTAAAGGTGGCGTGGATGATCATTTGCGTCTTTTAGAAACTCATTAAATATTTATTGTATCTGGTTGTTCCTGTTACAGGATGGTGATCCTCGGTTATCTAGTTTTGGCCTGATGAAAAACAGCAGAGATGGAAAGAGTTATAGCACCAATCTAGCTTATACACCCCCTGAGTTTTTGCGCACTGGTATATTGTATCTTGCTCTATAGAATTGCTACTGAAATTTAAAATACGTTGGAATCCTGTTGTAACTTTTACAAGAATTTCTATCTGGCAGTTTTCTTTTCCTGTATCATGTTTGAAAAATGCCTCTTCTTTGTGTGCTCTTATTTGTGTGTATAATGTATTGTTGTAAAGAAGCTTAACCGAGGAGTCAAGGTAAATATATCAAGATCTGTTTGAAAATTGTTTTGTATATTTACTTCAAGTTTAAGGCCAAAGTTGGAATATATCTTACGATATGCTTCCTATCAAAGCCTGACAAACATTTAGTAAGTGAGTAATGGCTCCCTAATAGTTTCTTGAACAGCATTTGTTATTTTCATTTAACTTATTGCAGAATGACAAATAATTGGCAAAGCAAATTCTTGACCAATCAGATTTTTCTCCAGGAAGAGTGTTCCCTTGTGAAAATTTTCTCATTGTTTCGAACTTTTCATCTGGAACAACCTATGACTTAATCAGTGTTTGAAACTCGTGGGCATTGTTAAAACTGCTATTTAGGCTGCTCTTTGTATGTTCTTAGTCAAGATGATGAAAAGGATGCTCATGTGAAATTCTCACGGAAGCCTATGGACTATATGGATGTGAGCAGCTGAAGAAATGGATTTGGAAAGATTAATTCTATACCGCTAGGAAACAGATACCAAGCTCACTGGATTTAACTAATTTGGGATATTGTCTGTGGCCATCATGCATTTTCCTTATCCTTTTTTTAATATTCAATCAAGTTCCTATTGACTGCATATAAACAAACGCTGTTGTTTGCTTTAGAAAATAATTATAGCCCGTGGTACAAGTTACGTTGGAGTTAAACTTATATAAAGACCATCAATTTGAAGGCATTGATGGAATATTTGGTCAATACAAGTTTTGACGACTAGATTGCTATGTAATCAACCTAGTATTCCTTATGGCCTCTGCATATACTTGTTGTGGAACTTTCTTTTCCACTTTCATTTTGTTTTATTTACACTTCCAGTGCATCTAGTTGAGCCCTTCCTGCTGTGTAAATGCGTCAATTTTTCATTTTTTATCCGATCTTGGTGAACTTGAGTATACATGAGTTCCCTCTGTTTCGATTGCTGTAATTGTGATTTATACCATTGAAAAATTATGTTCCAAATATATTGTCTTTATCAGCGAGTTTTCTGCTTGCCAGCAATCAGATCTTTAATCATTCTACCTGATAGTTATGTATATACTTCTTTAAATTTATGATCTGACTTTATTATCCATATGATATGACACCTTTCTTTTTCTTTCCCCAAATTTCAGGCAGGGTCATTCCAGAAAGTGTGATTTACAGTTATGGAACTGTTCTACTGGACCTTTTGAGTGGAAAGCATATTCCTCCTAGCCATGTAATGTACATTCTGTCACACACTACCATGATTCACTATGTTAATTGGGATCATTGGGTTAATGACAAGTTACTTTCTGAATTGCTGTTAACTCCCTTGTTGTCTAAAAACAGTGTACTGATCCCATTTCTATAACCCTATTAATCACCATCAACTATTAACTCTTGATGATGAGCGTAGCACACACCAAAAAAGATTTAAAGCATTCCGATAATTTGTATACAATAACCGAAATGCCTCTAGTTCAATTTCATCTCAAAAGGAATTGATAACTTGAAAAAAGAGGGAATCCAACAACCAAATGGTCAATTAATACCGAAAGAACCTTGCTTTTTTCCAAAGAAAGAACTCATATTGATTAGTTGTTTGTCAAAAGAAAGGTATGGACCTATACTGTCGTATATGGGTACGTGAATTGGTGTACATAACAAAAGGTAACACTGTTAGTAGGAATTAAAAGAAAGGAGACATAGAGATGGTTTAGAAAACCAGATATTTAGAAGGTTGGTTAAACTGTGAGAAATTAACGAGGGGCACTTTGCAGTTTCCCCTTGTGTTCTCAAAGATTCTATGAACCATCAAAATGACTTATTGACCTGGTTCAGGCAATATAAGGGTAAGACTTCTTCCCCCTCAGTAATTTTAACTTCAGACAGTGTTAGGGCCGGACTTCTTATGCCTAGTAATTTAAACTTAAGAACAATATTTCCATTTTTACCTTAACTCTTTTGATCACTTACATGAGAGTTAAGACTAAGCGATTTAACTGCCGACAATTTCTGGGGCATCTTAGTTAGCATGTGTTTATTTTTTTGAACTGGATGTATTTTCGCGTGGTACTTACAGGGTTTAAAAGATATCTGGCTATCTTGGGTGCTGTCCAGCTTGTTTTACCTACTTGAGGATGCATAATCCATGGTCCTACTTTTAATTACTTGTAGTTTCCCCTTCTTTAAATGTACCGAAGTCTTGTTTGTTTAAGAATTCTGGCAGAGTTAAATGCCAGTTCCTCTAGTTGAAGACTAAAATTACTGGTGTATCGATATTATATCTCATTAACTAACTAATATTAAATTATCACCAGCTAATATTGTCTGTTGGGTAGGGGAGTGTGATAAGTTTACACTCTGTTGTTATCATCTGTTAGTATCCATCAAGAGAGGGGGGGAGGGGGAAAGAGGTCCAAATGGAAAAATATGTAACAATACAGAGGTTCCACTATGTCAGGAATCTTTTAGCAGTTTCTCATAGAATCTATGATTTTGGGGATTACCCCGATTCTTTATTCGTGTAAGCAACTAACACATGATGGCGGTGTAGTAAAAATGAATAGATGGCTTCTGACTAACTTTCCTCAATGTGGGGTCCTAAAAACAAGAGTGCATCAGCAGGTGGTGTCCATGCACTAAATACTAAAAATCATGGATGAATTGCTTTACCGGGACGGGATGTCTTGTCATATGCCCTTGTAAATTTGCTATTCTCTGTACCTTGTCCATGTCAAAATAGACCATCTAGCCTGAGATGAGATTTATCTTACTTAGATCTTAGCCCAAGTTTTAAGCCTCCAGGAGATTCCGGACTAGGAATGGCACACTTCATTTTCTTCTGAAAAGAAAGGCCCTTATGGAGGTCTTCACTTATTCTTTTTATTATTTAATCCAGACAGGGTGAATGATATTAATAGTGAAATATGCTGCCCTCTATGGAAGCCTTTACTTATTTTACATTATTTAAAATTTTAACCACATAAATTAATTTGGATTTCCTGTTGATTTAATTTGTTTGTTGAAAATTGGTATGTATTCTTCTTCAGGCATTGGATTTGATAAGAGGAAAGAATGTTTTATTGCTGTTGGACTCATCCTTGGAAGGGCAATATGCTAATGAAGATGCTACTGCATTAGTTGAACTTGCATCTAAGTGCCTCCAATATGAAGCTAGAGACCGCCCTGATATGAAATTTCTTCTAACTTCCGTGGCCCCTCTTCAAAAGCAGGAGGTAAACATTTATTTATTTTTTATTTGTTATCATTTCAGAGGTAGAGTTACAAGTACCAGACTGCTATACTGGATGGAATGATGAGCATGTCCGTGAATTTGCTAAGCTGTTCTCCTTCGCATTGGTGTCCTAGGTTGCTTCTCATGTATTGATGGGTCTTACGAAAACTCCCGTGGTTATACCTACCCTGCTTTCTCCTCTTGGAAATGCTTGTGCGAGAATGGATCTTACTGCTGTACATGACATCTTGCTTAAAACGGGATATAAAGACGAAGAGGGTGCAGAAAATGAGGTGAACTGATTTGTCTATTTCACTTCTCCATAATCACTTAGCCCTTGTTTGAGCCCCATTTTATTGGGGAAATGTATTTTGGTATAGTAGTTTTTTGGAGAATGTGTTAGCTCCTTTTTTTTGGGGAAATGTATTTTGGAATAGTAGTTTTTTGGAGAATGTGTGGTTAAAAAATATACAAAAGTTTTGGGTTTACGTGTGAAATAATTTTGTAGGAGAATGTATGGTTGAAATTAGTTTTAGGAAAAATGGGGCTCAAACAGGGGCTTAGTGGGAAGAAAAAATTGCAAGGTATCTATAAGATCTAAAATATTTGAAAGATAACTCTATTGACAAAAGAAACTGGAGTGTTTAGACTTAATATTGATGTTACGTGTCTTGTACATTTGGGAACCATGAGTTTGACTTCTTACACGTATATTGAATAACATAATTGTTTGAAGTTTATTTCTCTTTTGGATCTTGCAATCTTATATGTGCTTGATTGGTAGTGCTTTTGAGTGCTCGTAAGCTGTGAGTTATACGGAATGTGTGGATGATAAGTGGATAGTAAATTGTGGGTCCTAAATGTGGATAACAGATAGGTCTTGTCTGCTTAAATTATAATTTAAACTTTGCCAAACATGCTCTAAGATATTTCGTTTGGTAATGTTATGTGTCTGCAGCTTTCTTTCCAAGAATGGACCCAGCAAGTTCAAGATATGTTGAATACAAAGAAATTTGGGGATATTGGATTCAGGGACAAAGACTTCAAGAGTGCCATTGATAATTATTCAAAGGTACATTCTTGCTTTTTTAGTCTAACCTGTTTCTGTTGAGCTAAATTCTCTCTACCCGAGCTTTGCTAACTATCAATGGTGTTGTCTTGGTATATATATATTTATATTTTGGTTCCTTCTGTTTTGTCATATGCTGTAGCTTACACCTCTTTTCTTGTTTGGGATAATTTTTCTCCTTGTGTTCAACCCTAAGTTATATGCGTAACTTTTAAGAGGACAATCTGGTAGGTCCTAATATAAATGCTCCTAGGGTATATTTGGTACATAGTATTGGACAACAGTCCATCAAATGGCGGATGAGATTTTAACTTATATTTACTTCTTTAATCCTATCTACTACTTTCTTCTCAGCATACCAAACATTCTTCTAGGTTTTTAGGAACCAAACTTTCATCGTCTTCCAAAAAGTAATGTTGTCTAACAGTCCAGTGCACGAAGAAGCTAAAGTTGATTTAAATCCATAGCTTCATAATCATCTTTTCTCCTTTTAATATGAGGCTTCCTTCTTTTTTATATTTGATATGCTTGTCATGACATATAGCTCTTCTTTTTCACAATGTATACTGTTTGTGTTGCTATTCCCACGTCTTTTCCATATTTACTTTGGCTTTTCATTATGCGAGTTCAACTGCTGATATACATTGTTTTTTCGACGCACAGCTGGTATCAATGATGTCTGTCCCTTCTGGTACGGTATTTGTGAGACGAGCCCTCTCATACTTGATGATTGGCCAACCGGAACTTGCGCTGAGAGATGCAATGCAGGCGCAAGTTTGCTTGCCAGAATGGCCAACTGCATTTTATATGCAGGCTCTCGCCCTCTCCAAGCTTGGAATGGAAACTGATGCTCAGGACATGCTCAATGACGGAGCTGCCTTTGAAGCTAAGAAGCAAAATAGTCGACGCAGTTAAATAATGGGGGTGATGGTGGATATGAGGATTGTCTTGTCGTTTATCTAGCGGGGGCTAATTCAGGGTTACATGTAGTGATATCTTACTGCTGTTTTAGGCAATATGGCTCCTTATCAAGAAATGTGTAAATCACTTCTTGTGCCAAATTTTTAGTAGATAGTCACTGTTAATGCAATTTGAATCAACTCTTTTCTAGCCCTTATTTTCATGAATTATTGTGCAACTTATATATCGTTTTTGAGTAAATTGAAGAAAAACCTGTTTGTGGTTGATAAATTTTAAATGATTTCACTAAATTCGAAGTTGAATTCATTTTTATTAATACTAATTTATATAAAAATCCGAAAAAATCTTTCGAAAAACAACAGTAGAGAGCAAACATGAGAGCAGGCGCCTTCTCTCTTTAGGAGAGCCCTACTTTGGCATCTTTTACGGAAGCACACCAAAACATGATCTAAACCTCTTTCAAGGGCTACTTTTTATTTTTAAATTTTTTTGGGTGTATGATGTGTGTGGGCCCGGGCCAGCGGGCTCAAAGATGAGGGCCAGCATGATTCGAATACAAAAGTGGGTCAACTAGGGATCGGGTTGATTCTGGCTTAGTCGTGTTTATGATGTTCCGGGTTGTCATTGCCTGGTATGTGTTGACACCGCTAACTATATGGCATCGATAATAAGTCAAGTGGAAATTACACACCCATATTTTTTAAATTCCAATTTCAAAAATCAATTTTAAGATTTATTTATACAAAAATCAAGTGATAATTCCATATTTTAATATTAATAATAATATTACAAATTAATTTATATATCCATCCTACCCCATTCACACCATCCAAACCCTAAATCATTTTCATCTCCCTCTCTCTCTTGGCTGCTAGTCACCATCACACGACCTTATTCTCCTCTCTTCGGTGATGATGCCTTTTTTTTCTTGGGTAATGCTATATGTATATAGTCATGTACATAGGAGGTGCCATAATGGACACATGACACTCCCTATGGATAATGTTATGTACACATAGCATTATCCTCTTTTCTTTTCTGTGACGGTCAAAATCTTTGTCGTCTTGAGCGTCAGTGTAGCGGTTGACACAACACCGAGCGCCGCCTTTTTCCTTCCCTCTTTCTCCCGTTTCCTCTCGCGATCCATTGGACCGAGAGATCCCGCAACTTGCGGTTCGTGATGACGACACATGCATTTAATGACGAATTGGTGAAATTGGCGTTGTATTTTTGGGTTAGTTGGGAGGTGAAAGGAGTAGGGTGGATAGATTGGAAAGTGGAAATGGAGATAAGGGGCATTTTGGTGGTTCAAATTTTACTGCCATGCGATATGAGCTTGCGCAGAGATGAAGATGGTGGTTGTGATAATTGGTACATGTGGTGGTGGTGGTGGTGGTGCTCTGTTTGTGTTGGGTTGGATTAGGTTTGTATAAAGAGGGTTTGTGACTAATTATTTAGGTGATTATGACCAATAAATTGGGTTACTTTGTGACTTTAAATAATACTTGATCAATAAAATTATAATTTGTGGTTAATATATGTGACCTTAAAAGAATGTGAGATTACGACTAAATTTATAATTGTGACACCCAATTTGTTCACAGGTCACAAGTAATTGTGCATAGGTCATGGATCACCAATTTATATTCACATGTTACAGTTCATAGCTCATGGTCACAAATTTAAGTTCACATGTCACATTTCATATGTATGGGTCACAAGTAACAGTTCACATGTCACACGTCATATTGCCTAGGTAACTGATCAATGTTCACAGGTAACAGATTTAACTGATTACATGCCATGGATCAATATCACATGCAACTGTTTACAGGCCACAATTCACACGTCACAAGTCATATTGCATATGTCACAGGCCATTGAATCAATATCACAGGTAACAATTTACATGTCATAGGTCACATGTAGTTCACAAGTTACAGATCTATATCAACATATCGCATAGAACTGATCACAGACCATTGGATTAATATCGCAGGTAACAATGAATTTTTTCAATTTTCGTCACAGTAACTCACAGTTTACAAGCCCATGGGTCTTTTCAATTTCTATCGCAACAACTCATGAAAGGAGCTTCAACACTATTTCGTCAATTCAAAAATAGGAAGATCCAACAACAATAATACCCTACTTCAGGATGATCACCAAGTTCAATTCGCTACTTCTATTATCATCTCAATTTGAGACGTTGCTTTCAAAAAATCTGTTCACAGCCCCGATAATTTCCAATTTATGAACTCAATAATCCAACGATTTTGAATTAGGCAAATTTCGACGGTGGGAATCGAGATTGCTTGCTCCAGAGAATTCTCAGTAATTTCTCTCTTATATTTGATCATCACAATTTGTTAAATTGAAAAATCTTGTTTGGAATGGAAATATGTCGTAATAGAATGCTTGATTTTAGAGTGGATATTCATTAGAATCTTATATATATATATATAATACGTAAATTCAAATTTTTCCTTCTTTTTTAACTATATATTTTTTAAAAAATCATTATTCTAAAATACATTTTCTTCAAAATTTGATTTTAATGGAACCCAAACAAGGGCTATATATATTATTTATCTACTAACTTTTGAATGTTTAAAGCTTGTTTCTTAAAACTGAAATAATGTATACTAAACACCTTAGTTTTCAATTATATTTAGAAAAGCAAAATAATAACACATGGCGTGTTGGACTAGCCAAGCCTGTAATATTGGCGAGTTGATGAGGTCATTAAATACGAAGGCCCGGACCATATTTTCAGTTGGGCTGGTTCAACCCCAAAAGTTGGCTTGAGTTGGGTCTCAATGAAGGTAGGTTGATACTTATGGACTTGACCATGTATTTGACACATCTAATCATGTAATCTCGCGGCTTCGTCGATCGAGGAAAACGATTCTACCGGGTGAGGTCCATTTTTAGAAAAGCAGATTTGTTGATTTGTTGATTATATGGAGTGAGTACTGTTAAACAATTCAATGAAAATAAAGAAAAAGTGGAAGCTAGGGTTTCATTAATTCTGCATAATGAAATTGAATACAAAAAAGATAGTTTAACCTAAATATAAAGAGGCTATATATAGGCTAAAATAAAGGAAA
>CAIGRF010194241.1:0-19182 GCA_903798235.1 Fraxinus ornus | reverse complement strand
ACCACCACAGCCATTTGCAAACACCCTCACCCTCACCCACCACCGCTACCGCCGCCGCCGCCACAACACTACAGCACTACCAACAACAAAGCCACCGCCGCCGCCGTCGCCGCCACCACCACTTTTGCAACACCAACATCATCACACCGCAACACCACCTCACACACTACAGATCAGTCCAAACCACCAACAAACAGATCTACCAACACAACCACACACCAACAAAAGATCCACCCAACGCCCACAGACCATCCACCAACACAGCCGACCCACACACCCACATATCATCCACCAGCACAGTCGACCCACCACAGCCGACCCACACACCATCAACATCGTGACCCAACACCCACAGACGTCCTATTAAGCCCATATCTCAAATTGCAACCTCCTCTAATCCATTTAGCCCCTGTTTGAAACTACTAAGTTTTTCGTATTTCAATTTTTCCAACAGAATCAGAGGGCATGCTGGCCGTGACCCAACACCCACATGCCGTGACCATCAGCTGCCCGCAGCAGCGCCTTACTGCGGGGGCGAATCGCAGCAGCGCTGCTGCGATTTACAGCAGCGTCGAGGTGCTGCTCGACGCTGCTAAGGAGGGAGGGGGATGGGGAGGGAGAAGGGAGGTGAGGGGCATGGGAAGGGGAGGAGAAGCAGGTGGAGGCGTGGGCTGTGGAGGCGACGGCCGGTGGATAGAAATAGTGAGAAAGAGAGAGAGAGAGAGAGTGTGTGTGTGTGTGGAGAGATGGATTATGGATTATTTTAGGGTTTGGATAAATAGGGTTTGATATTTAGAGTGTGTTTGGTAGAGATTAAAATCAGATTAAAATTGAAAAACTAGCCGTTATTGTTGACTTTTATTAGACGAGTGGGACCCAACAACGGCCATATTTTCAATTCTAATCTGATTAATAGCCCTACCAAACGGGCTCCAAATGTAAAGGAATGCCCATATCTCTCTTCTAAAGGAATCAAGTATTAATGATGTGGACAATGAAATTTGAACCAGCTAAAAATTCAAATTGAAATGAACCAAAAAGATCGATCCTAGTTGTTTGCAATTCTAACTTTTTTCAATTAGTGTGCATCATTTAGAACTTTGTAAAAATAATTTTCTTTGAAAATTGAATTAAATCACATTTCAATTTCAAAATTAGTTTTATTTAGCTCATGTTTGGTATACATTATTTTTTCATTCTCATCATTCTACTCATTTTCAACCACACATTCTTCAATAAAATAATATTTTTCATTATATCAATAAATTTTCTTTATTTTTTAACAACACATTATCCATCAATCTACTGTTTTAGAATACATTCTTTTAAAATAATGTGGCTCAAACACACCCTTAACCTATGTTTGGTGCATATTTTTAAAAATTTATTCTTAAATCACATATTCTCCGGAAACAACACTTTTCATAAAATTTATCCACAAAAATCTACACCAAACAACCCATTAATATTGTAATCGCATATATTGAGTGATTCGTTACCTAAATTGTTGAGTCGATAGTCATTTATATATTTGGCCCCTATTTTGGGATATTAAAATCACATTTTTAGTAAATTTTAATAAAGTTGATGAATTATGTGGTTGAAAATTTTTGGTACCCATAAAATAATGATTAAAACTAATTGTTGAATTTTACATAGATTAAAATTCAGATTTTAATTTCGGACCGAGAATGAACATCCGAAATAAAAAGGAAGTAGGACCGGTCGTATTCATGCTTGCTTGAAAAATGCATCTACTCGCCTTCGGAAAGAGAACGGATCCTCGGCCATTCTCACAAAGTTTACAACTTTGATAACAGATCGTATTGAAATATCATTATATTCTTTCGAAAACGGCGTATACCTAAGTTGCCTGAACTAGTTTTATGAATCTGCACAACTTGGATGGTTAATGTCATTGAGAAATGGTCAATTTGGAGGGTTTATGTCATTGAAAATTGATTAAATATTTGAGGCCAACATACTACTTTCTAAAGGTTGTAGATCGACTTGTACTAATCAATAAATTGGAGATCAATATTGCAATTTCCTCTCATATGCAAATGTGGTCCTGTGTGTTGCATGCATCCACCAATGCCTACACTGGCGAGAAAAAGTAGAGAATCAACGGTTATAACTGAGATAAGACGGTGATTGGGCTTCAATTAAAGACGGCTGTCGTGGGATGACTTTGGAATTTAGGACATATTTGCTAGGGATTCTCTAATTTTTTTTAAAAAATTATTTTCAATCATATATAATGAAATAATTTTTGCTCGTAAATCTATAATTTTTTCTTCTGACTTTTTAATTACATTTTCTTTTAAAAAAATTACTTTTCATAATTATTCTCAAAAAAATTTACATCAAACACGCCCTTAATAATATTCAATATGATGGGGATGCATTGGGGTGAGGATGTGTCTTATATATTGTAAAGTTGAAAAAGAACAAGAAAAAATTCACAATTTTGTGTGAATTTCTAAGGTTGAAAGGTTGTTTCGATTGGTACGAAATTATAATTTTGTTGAAATAAGACAATGCAATCTAAAATGACACTCTTCGTGAAAGAAGATCAAATATTAAATTTAATTGGACAAATCGAGTGGATTGATAAAAAAAAAGCAACTGCTTACGAGTAGCGATCAAATAGAGCACCATGTATCGATGTTGTTGCTTAGTTAACTACTTGAATGACTAGTCAGCACATCTTGATTAAACATAGTATTTCAATTAGATCAACAAAATAATTGTACGATGTAAAAGTTGCTCCCTCGTATACACTTTTTTATGTTTAGCCGAACATGTATTAAGTCTCGTCATGAGACATAATTCATCACCAAATGTTAAAATCACATGTTTTTCTTAACTTATTCACCAAATAGAACATATCTTCTTCCTTTATGTCAGACAGGAATGGCAAGCAAAGCAGCGGGAAAAAGACGAAGAAACCGTGCAAGAGGCGGCAAGAAGAGGAAAGAAAGGTTGACGAGTATCGTGAAATTGGCTTGCAGCTAAAAAATTATCTAGAAGAAAAGCTTCGAAAAGCCAATAAATTTGTTTCAAATTTTATTAAATCATCTGAGTAAGTGGAAGAGGTAATCATTCTTTATAGTGTTGAACTTGCACATTCCAGATTTTCTGTCTTTTTTATGTTTGCAAATGGAACACTTGGGTACAATTATGTGTAAATTATGATTTCTTTTGCTTAGTTTGGAGGTATAAATTCAAATCAAAAGCGAACGACCAAACAATTTGAAATAATGTGTGTCCCAATAAAGAATTTCTTTGCCAATTGCTAGAATTATTGTAAAACAATAATAATAAAAAGGCATAATGAGGGTTATTCTAGCGCAATGCACTCTTTGCCCTCTCTCTGTCGCGGAGAAACCCATTTCGTCCTTTGATTTTTGAGTTGTATATTGGGTTTTTAAATATTTGAGTAACTTACTGGGTAGCATTGGCAGATCGAAACAACAAATGGGTCGCAGAAGGTTTGTAACCTACGCTTATAATCGAAAAAGGGTGATGTGTTAATCACCTCTTGGCACCATTATCAGTAGTGTCTACGTGGATTAGTCATTTTCTTCATTACTAAATCTTGGAGGTAGTATCAGACATTTATTTAGTAACATTCTTTAATTCTATTGGGCTCTATTTGTTTCCGACTCGATTTGATTGTGTGTGAATGATTTAATCTCAAACACATCTCAGTTTCTAGCTCCTTAGAATTTATTTTTCAAAGTTGTTATTTTATGATGGTAATTTTCCTTATGCAACAACTATTTTATGTCAATATCTCTCCTGGTTTTTTGATGATATTCATTGTGATTTTCTCCTTGTCTTTAGAATTGATCGCCCCTCGAGTATAATCTGCGAAAGCCATTTGTGGCTTTTTCCAAAATTAAGCTCTATTTCTTGTTTTCGATGATTTTGTTTTTTAGATCCCACTTGACTATCTTTCTCAAACTTGTTTTAAAAAAAGCCATTAGAAATTTTTTTTTTCTGGCAAATGATGTGCAAAGTCTTGCATTTCCTTCACAATGATGCAATGCTAAATGCCATTTGAAATATTATTGCCGATTTTGGTGAAAATGGAGACTTCACCATATGAGCTCACCTTACACATTAGAGTAAAACTTTTCAGAGAGTGATATGTACTTAAAATGAGGCTCAAAATTGATATCATACTTGCTCTACAATGTAATGCTTATTTGATAGGGTGAGATATAAGAAAAAGAGGATGTTGAATATGAGATAATAGTTAGATTGCCCAAATATATATGTTTGACTATTTTCGGATTTGATGTTTTGTCTTAAGTTTTGAGGAAAAAAAGAGGAGTTTGTGCTTGGAATTGGACTTAATTCCTCTCATTAAACTATCAAGTAATGTGTGAAATGAAGCATAATCTTTCATGATGATTTCACATTTGGTTATAAAGCTAGTAATTGCATTAGAAAAATGTTAGTAGAACTTTTTTGTTGTGAAGTACTACAATGATTGCAATCTGTACAAAATTTCTTTTTTCTTATCGAAAATTTGTATGCTTTACTTGGTTTATATAACTTATGCATCTTGTTATTATGTTCTTCAATGTCATCACATGTTCTAATATTTGTAATTGTTTTGTATTTTGCAGTTTTATGAAGAACAAGTTTCAGGAGAGCTGCTTTCAATCACTTCTTAGACTGAGGCATAAGACTTTGAGAAATAGATTATTTTTTGCCATTTTATTGATGTTTTGATATAATTCTGTAGTTACTTTGTTTTGTTTATCTAGAGTAGTTGATGTTTTAAGAATGTTGTATATCTATTTCGTCTTCTTTGTGTAAATTACTTGACATTTTGAGAATGTTGTGTAGCAACTTGCTAGTGTATTTGCAATTGTGATGATTAATGATATTAAGTGTAATCGAAATCTACATATTTTCAGGCATTTATAACTTTCATCTTTAAATATCGTACATGTCAAGGATAATGATATTGTTCCATAACAAATAGAATGACATTTAAGTTCATTACGTTAAAATATAAGTATTTCTTCATGTAACGATATAGATTTCGTTCATGTGACACAAAACGATATTGATGTCGTTCCAGTACAAAAATGCACTCATTTATATAATAATATTGAAATCGTTCCTAAAACACAAAATGATTTTGATGTCGTTTCAATACAAAAATTGCACTAATTAACATAACGAAATTGAAATCATTCCTAAGACACAAAACGATATTTGATATCGTTTTTGTATTAATACTAATTGTGATGATTAATGATATTAATTGTAATCGAAATCTACATATTTTCAGGCATTTATAACTTTCATTTTTAAATAGCGTACATGTCAAGGATAATGATATTGTTCCATAACAAATAGAATGACATTTAAGTTCATTACGTTAAAATATAAGTATTTCTTCATGTAATGATATAGATTTCGTTCATGTGACACAAAACGATATTGATGTCGTTCCAGTACAAAAATGCACTCATTTATATAATAATATTGAAATCGCTCCTAAAACACAAAATGATTTTGATGTCGTTTCAATACAAAAATTGCACTAATTAACATAACGAAATTGAAATCATTCCTAAGACACAAAACAATATTGATATCGTTTTTGTATTAATACCCACTACTTTACTGCTTTTCATAACGACATTGAAGTCGTTATAGATTAATTAAACGACATAGTAGTCGTTTCGATAAAAAAATTGCACCGCACGTGCTACTTAGGGTGTTATGAACACATGTCTAAGGGATAAGTTGCTCTCGAGAGGTGAACAACTCATAGGTGTGAGCGCATTTGCATGGACCACGCATATAACGACATTCATGTTATTTCAAAACAATATTTACTACATTGATATCGTTTCGTTTATTACATAAGGATATTGATATCGTTATGTATTAAACCCATGGAATAACATAACGACATTCATGTCGTTTCAATACAAATTTGACGAGATTGAGATCGTACCAATTCAAATCATAACTAAAACGACATCGAAGTCGATTCTTTTAGTAGGTAATGACATTTCTATCATTATGTATCAAACTCATGAAATAACATAGTCGTTTCAATACGAATTTGACGAGATCGAGATAGTTCCAACTCAAATCATAACTACAATGAAATTGAAGTAGTTTCTTTTTATATAAAACGACAATAATATCGTTTTGAATAAAAATGACGATTCGACCGTCCACGACCCCCTTTAATGCCTCTGACATATGTAGGACGATCGAAATAGGTTATCAAGTGGGTTCGATTTCACTTAAAAGAATAGTTGCTTAGCACCTTTAAACTATTCTGACAGAAAGAAAGTGTCTCTATTCATTCTTTATATGTCGTTCGAGTGGTCAACCCACTTGATGACCTCATTCGATCATCCTAAATATGTCGGAGGCATGTCGGGTGGTCATGAACGGTCGAATAATCATTTTTAGCAGAAACGATATAATTCTCGTTTTATATAAACTAACACGATTTATATGTTGTTTTAGTTTTAATTTAAACTAAAACGATAACAATGTCGTCGAAAATTGTACTGAAATGATATTGATATCGTTATGTATCAAACTTATGAAATAACATAACGACATCTATATCGTTTTAGTATAAATTTAACGAGTTTGAAATCGTTTCAATTCAGATCATAACTAAAATGATATAGATATCGTTTCCTTTCATATAAAACGATAATTATATCGTTCTGGATAAAAAAACAACAATTTGACTATCCATGGCCATTCAGTATGCCTTAACACACGTAGGACAATTGAAAAAGGTCATCAATTGAGTTGATACCACTCGAATAGCTTAGAAAGAGTGAACGAAGATACTTTTTTCCTATCGGAATAGTTCAAAGGTAGTATACAATCATTAGAACACAAATGTTACCATACTTTCTTTTGAATGATATCAAACTTACTTGATGACCTATTTCAATCATCATACATATGTCGATGCATATCGGATGGTCGTGAACGGTCGAATCATCGTTTTTAGCATAAACTAACACGTTTTATATATCATTTTAGTTATGATTTAAATTGAAATGATATCAACGTCGTCAAAATTGTACTGAAACAATAATGATATCGTTATGTATCAAACTCATAAATATCATCATTTATATCATTTTATTCCAAATATGACTAGTTTGAAATCGTTTCAATTTAATCATAAATACGACAACATAAATATCATTTCTTTTCATATAAAATGATTATTATATCATAAATACAACGTCATATAAAATGATTATTATATCGCATAGGTTGTTGAACGAAGGACAAAAGTTTGGGGTTTGAAACATTAACCCCAATAAAATTTAGTTGGCGTGTACACCTCTGAGTTGTTTACCACCCGAGAGTTATATTTTGAACTGGAACGACATCAAAATCATTTCATTTATGTTTTGAGTTGGAACGACTTTAATAGCGTCAAATTTGTACTAGAACAAACTCAATGTCATTTTGTTACTTCAGCATTTTGATCCAAAACGATATCATTGTCTTTACATTTGAAAAGAAACGATATCACTGTCGTTGAAAATATGTTTCGGACTGGAAGAATTTCAATGACGATAAATTTGCAATGGAACGATGCCAATGTCGTTATGTTAAATTGATGCATGTGATACAAGTCATTTTATAGACTTTTTGAAATTTGAGGCCTAAGTTGTAAGTTTCTAATAATTGAAATTTTAGGTACGTTTTAATTAATTTGTTTGAAATGCATAATTATGTGGCTAGATAAATTTTTGTTTCAAATCAAATTGAACCGCCAAATTATTTTGATTTGGTTTGAATTTGTTCTAAGTGTTTTTAAAATAGGTCAGAATCGTGAAATCAAACTCTATGAACCCATATTTCTTGATTCAAAACGAGTAGCATTAAGCGTATATAGCCCTTTTTCGATTTAGATAAAATAAAATAAACTTTTCAATAACTTTTGATAAAAGTTAATAGACTGTGTGATCGAAAAGTTGTGCTCTCATCAAATATGTGATTAAAATCAACGAACTTTTGACTTCAATTTTAATCTATTTACAGACACAACAATGCAACAAGTTAAGACACAATTATCAACATTATATTTTAGACATTGTGTGCTCCAGACCCAGTTAGGGGTGTCAAAGTCGTGCACAGCGCCTCTTTCACCGTAGTGGGTTGTGCTTGGACAATTTTTAGTACACTTTCAAATTTAAGAAAGACCTCATTTTCTTCTATTTTCATTTTTCTCAATAAATTATTGTGAAATGACGAACATACCCTCCCGTTCAAATAAAACAAAAAAGAAAGAAGAAAAAATGAAGAACTAATTTCAGCTGTAGTTGTAATTTTTTGACACACAAGTCCAAAATAAATAATAAAAAAATCAATCACCTACCCACACTTCCCACCACCACCACCACCACCGTCTACGACTATTAATAAATAGCATAATTTATGGGAGATATCCCACCTTTCTTGAAACTTTGTCGATTTGATATTTGCTTTTAAGTTAAAATCAAGACCATCATTTTGAAGGAAATTTTGTCCCGCAAACCTTTTTCTTACTTTCTGAATCCATCAACGAGATTCCAACTACACACCTTTCAACTAGATTTCGAGACAAGCTCCTCTTTAGAAAGCACCATGCAATGAAATTATAAGGTAGAATAAATCAGGACCGACAGTAATTTATCCATTCATAGTTCGAATTCACTTTTCTACTTTTGAGTTATGAAAGGAAATCAATACAAAACTATATGATAGCATTCAGTTTTTTCAATTCAAGTCATTTATCACACTCACTCAAGGTAACAAGTGCCATAAACCACAAACCAAAAATCACAAAATTAAATAGAAAATAACATAAGCACTCAACTGGCAGAAACTGAGTCTCTTCAGAACCACATATTTTCAACTCAACTCACAGTATGTCCACTGGGCTTCTATTAAAACCCAAAAACGAGCTGTGTTGCATAGAGAAGTACATTTAAACACCTCCCAAAACAGAGTTTCAGGTTGCTAAGCAAACAATGGAGGCAACAAATACGAACCCATACATGTGTTCCCGGATGTTTGCCCGGGAATGCAATAGTGATGACCCCGGGCTCACATCATCTAGAAATTAACTCATACTAAGGGAGGCAATAAATGTCAGTGTCATCTAAAAGCTCGTAAAGGCTTAAAAGCGTCATGACCAGATCGTTTATCCTTTTGACATTCCATAAAAGAAGAGATGATAACTAATGAATTCTCTTGACTGACTTAAACAAATACTGCATGCAGTTATTAAGAGCAATTATATCACAACCGACCAAATAAGAATACCATTTTTTCCTCAGACTCAAACATCATGAAACAATATGTCAGGTAACTGTCAAAAGATAGTAACTAAGCTTACCTCATAGCATTTCTGAGCGCACTAAATTCAGAGACGGAAAACCTCAAGTCTCATAGGCTGATAGATCTTACTGAGCCATGAACAAGATAAAGCAAATTATGAGAACAAAAAAAATAAGGATAATTTCTACAACTTATCCTCGTCAGATTCAAAATATACACATAACCAGAGTATGAAATATGATGTTATACAGATCAAATACCATTCATTGTTGTGGATCATTTTTATCAATATTTTCCGTCTCACTAGAGCACTTGTCTGTAACTGCTGCCAGAGCCAAATCATCAGCACTAGAATGGGAACCAAGAACTGATGACATGTCACATGGCACGTCATCTTTCAGATTGTCAGCAATAGAAACAGCTGAAACAGTCTCAAAATTTCCTTCACCAAGTTGCTGTAGATCTACTCCATCCCAGGCAGTTTGACTGGGTTGAGCTTCTTCAGGTTTTGAAACCACAGCTTCACCTACGTTGAAATTTTTGTTCTCTGGAACATCATCTTGACTCTTGGACTTCATTGTCTGAGGTTCACAATTCGAGCCTTGTAAATCAAATGCAGAATCTAGAGCCAATTTATTTTCAGATGTCATATTTTGAGGTTCAGGATTCATGACAACAGTGTTGCCATTCTTGAAGTTTTCAATCACTTGAACATCATCTAAATGTTCTAGCTCAACTTGATTTTCAGACTTTGCTGCTTGAGATTCAGAATTTGAGACAACAGCTTCATCCAAGCCAGAATTCGTACTCCCTTGTGCATCAACTGCAGAATATAGCACAAATTGACTCTTTGACGGTGATTCAGGATCTGAGACAACAGCTTCGGCGAAACCAGAGTTTTTACTCCCTTGAGCATCAACTGCATAATCCAGCACAAATTGACTTTTGGACTGAAGTTCAGGATCCAAGACAGAAGCTTCATCCGAGCCAGAATTCTTACTCCTTTGTGCATCAACTGCAGAATCCAGCACAACTTGACTTTGGGACTGAGGTACAGGATCCGAGACAACAGCTTCATTCAAGCTAGAATCCTTACTCCCTTGAGCATCAACTGTAGAATCTAGAACAAATTGGCTCTTGGACTGAGATTCAGGATCCAAGACAACAGTTTCATCCAAGCTAGAATTCTTACTCTCTTGAGCATCAACTGCAGAATCTAGAACTTGACTCTGGGACTGAGGTTCAGGACCCGGAACAACAGGTTCATCCAAACCAGAATTCTTACTCCCTTGTACATCAACTGCAGAATCCAGCCCAAGTTGACTTTCGAACTGAGGTTCAGGACCCGAGACAATAGCTTCATCCAAGCCAGAATTCGTACTCCCTTGTGCATCAACTGCAGAATCTAGCACAAATTGACTCTTCGACTGAGGTTCAGGACCTGAGACAACAGCTTCATCCAAACCAAAATTCCTACTCTCTTGTGCATCGACTGCAGAATCTAGCACAAATTTACTCTTCAACTGAGATTCAGGATCTGAGACAACAGCTTCATCCAAGCCAGACTCCTTGCTCCCTTGCGCATCAACTGCAGAATCCAGCACTGATTGACTTTTGGACTGAGGTTCAGGACCTGAAACAACAGCTTCATCCAAGCCGAGATTCTTACTCCCTTGTGCATCAACTGCAGAATCTAGCACAAATTGACTCTTCGACTGTGATTCCAGATCTGACACAACAGCTTCATCGAAGCCAGACTCCTTACTCCCTTGTGCATCAACTGCAGAATCCAGCAAATATTGACTTTCGGACTGAGGTTCAGGATTTGAGACAACAGTGATATCTAAGTTGGAATTTTCACCGGCTTTTACATCCACTGAAGATTCTAGCAAAAATTGACACTTGAACTTCACAATTTCAGTTTCAGGATTTGAGACAACAGCTCCATCCATGTCTGGAATTTTACCTTCCACATCATCAAAAGAACTTAACAGAAATTGTTTCTCTGAGTTCACCGTTTGAGGTTCAACATTTAAAGCTTCCATCTTGGAACTTTCCATGATGCAAGATGGTAATTTCTCCTCAGAAGTTTGCCCCATATCATTCATGCTTTCAGACGAAATGGCAGCTGATTTCATTTCACTTCTACAAGCCTCAGTCCCTTGCAAGTGGACCTCATTTAGGTCAGAAACTTTCCCTTCTCCAACTTCAGGTTTTTCCTCACATTGGTCGAAGGATTCCTTCAATAGATCATCAACTGGAACTTCTGTGTTCAAATTTGATGACTCCAAGCATTGACTGTTACCAAACTCGGATACTGAAAGAAGAGCCTCACCTGGAACGAGGTCTCTTCTTTTTTCTTCTGCATCTTCCTTGACAGAGTTGCTGTCAATTCCTACCTCCTCAGACTTCGAAACAACTGAGGCACCCATATGATGACTTCCACTTTCTAATTGTTCCAAAGACAAATTCACCTTTTCCGAAGTTGATAGTATTGGAAATGACTCTTCCTGTAAGCTTCGACTCACAATAGACTCAGGCTTTGTATCAAAAGCCTTGGTGGTATCTTCGCTTTCTTTCTTTTCTGCATCCCCCTTTCCACACAAATGCTTAGATTTTTCCTGTTCGGATTCCAAAGACCGAACTTCAACTTCAATAGACGATTGAGTTAAAACATGGCCCTCAGCTAGAATATTGTCTTTTTCATGTTCAGCAACTATTTCCCAGGATTCATTATCGGTTCTGTCCTTTGAAATCTCAGAACCCGAATTGGTTATTCCCTCGGGCATTTCATCAGAGGCTATGGATTCATCCACATTGAGACTATTTTCAACCATTTTGTCTTTTTCATTTCCACATGACGGTTCACACTCTTTACTGTCGCCAGCAAGAGTCATTGACCCAAAAGGTGGTGCAGCATCCACAGTTCCAGTATTGGAACTTTGATCTTTGCTCATCTCAACAGAGATGCTGCTGACTTCCGCTCTTATAGACAAATTATCTATTGATTTATCCAGCTCAGGATTCTTGGCAGACTCAATAATTTCATCAGGTTCCTTTCCCCATCTAGATTCAGACTTTTCAGAGTCACTAGCCTGAACCGTTGACCCAAAGGTGGATGCACCCTTAGGGGTTTCTATATTTAAAGTTTGGTCTTTGGTCACCTCAACAGAAGTGCTGCTGACTATTGGTAAAGAAGGGGCACCTTCAGAAATTCCTGGCTCAGGATTTGAAGCAACGGAGCTAACCCCTAACAGATCTCTATTATCTTGTTGTACAACACTCTCTCTCAAAGACTGATTACTGGACTCTGACAATGGGAGGCTCAATGCTGAAACTGGTAATTCCAGGGTTGATGAAGTCAACGGCAAATTTTCACCCACCTGAGATTTTGATGCAAGGACTTCATCTGCATTTTGTTCCAGATAAGGATCCTTAGACTTGTCTAGAGCAACATCTGCATCCATAGTAGAACCTGAAGTCATAAATTTGGTCTTAGCATTTTAAATTAGTGCACTGGCCAAGATTCACAATTTATAGACGTGATTAACATCACAACTTTATAAGTTTTTCACTAGATTGCATGTGAAAACACATTACTCAAAAAATAAAAACTAGGGAGTTGTCCTTTTCTCAAGTCACTAATGCAGATTCTCTAAAATAACATCTGGAAGCATATGTTTCACGAACAAAGGAAGAAAATATGAGAAGAACTTACAAATAGAAAAGTCAAACAGAAATATGAATTTCATCCAATAAAGCCTGTCTCATTCTGATAGAACGTGAATATGAAATAAAAATAAATAAATAAAATTACTACACAACTTAGAAATAGATTACATAATGAGAAAATATTCATATGAGCTAATTTATTTTTACTTGCCCCATCAATAAGTCATAATAAAATTTAACTGAGGACCTTCTCCAGTGTATCCCTTGAATATGAACTCCATGCTGTGAATTAATTTCATGTCACATTTTCTTCTATTTATACTAGATTATTATCTTTAAAATTTATAATTAGAAAAACTTTAGATTCGCCATAATCTAGTACATTCATCATCTGTTGGGGTAAAGTAATTATTTTCCATTTTACAATAATTCTCAATTAGACTTGGTAAAAAGATGAGTGAGAATTCATGCAGTTTGATAATTATGTTAAGCTTCAAGAACTCACAGACACTTTTACGTTCATTAAAAGAAAAATTAATATCTAATCTTCTGGTGTTTATGGTAATCTTTAAATGTAGAAAGAAAAATATTTTAACTTCGGATATCAATTATGCCAGTGCATAAATGTTATCATAAATATTTTTTGATATTTTAGGAGTATCAATAGTTTTCAAAATGATCAATAATTATTAATAAACCTAAACAGGTTATAGCTTCAGAATGACAGTTTGAAATGATGCTATGGTATGGGTCGGAAAATTCCACCCCCACCTATAAATATTGTTATGCATCCCACCAACTTTTTGGTATTCAACTTGAGACATAAATCACTTTGGCATAGAAGCACATTAGCATGTAAAAATTTTGATCAATCTACTTCAAACACGAAGCTTACTCTGAGGGATTTGTCCTGTATAAAGGTCGTCAAAGCCAGAAGGAACAGATTGGCTTGCATTTGCCAGTTCCTGAGACTCCTTCCCCAGCTTACTTATGTTGGCCTTCCTACGAGTTTTTGTCTCTACGGGTGCAGTTGAATTTGAATCTTGATTGGCAACAGGTACTAGAGGCTCCTGCCTCCTACGTTTCCGTTGGGATGTCTCTTCTCCACTTTGAGCGTTGCGCGCTCTTCCTCTTCCTCTTCCTTGCTTTTTTACAGATAGGGAAGGCGTAATAGAGGGTGCACCAGGATTGGCAGAAGACAGAATAGGGGTTTCTTGGGATGTCAGAGCAGACACAGCGCCAGTTTCTTGTTGACCAATACTTGCCACAACAGATGTACCAGGAGCAGAATTTTGATCAGAGACTTTCAAAGGGCTGGAAATGGGAACTTGTGACCCCACTCCAAATTTACCTGAGTCAGAAGGTGACGGAAGAGCAATAACAGATGGAACTGAACTCGGTCCTTTAAGTACTTCCTTCGTAACGAGACCAAGGGATACTGGGACGGTTTTCGGAGGGACTGTAGAACTAGAAACTGTTGTTCCCTGTATTTCCACGTCAGGTTTTCCAGTCCCAGATGGTGAGGCAGTTACTGAAACAGCTTGTAATGCTATGGTCTGTCTTTTTCCCCTGCGCCTGGGAGGTTCTCCTCCTGTTTGAGGCTTTTGACCTCGTCCTCTACCTCGCCCAGAAGGAGAGGGGGAAGCAGCAGGCTGAGAAGCAGGAGTAAGAGAAGGCGAAACAGTTGGCTGAGAATTGGGAACAATTCCTAACTGTTGCATGGTTCCAGTGATACTTCTTACAGGGGTAAAACTAGGTAAAGAATCAGGTGCTGATACCATAGGAGCTGTTTCCACCTTGGAGCTCTCATCCACTTTTGCAGCACCCAGAGATGCAGGAACAGGAATAGGTGAAGTAGTTTCTGCTGTCATTCTTTTGGGCCTTCCACGGCCACGTTTGGATGATGGTATAGCCTCTTTGCTTTGTTGCGCGAGCGACTCAGCAGTTTGATGTTGTGAAAGCTGAGACACTGCTGGCATTTGTGTTTCACCCTTGACCATCACAACGGCTTGAGTGTGTGCTTCATCACCCTTGACAACAACGGAGCCACTTGTAGTCATCAATGGCATCTTTCCAGTCATTTCTTCAGTCGTCATAGGAAATTCCAGAGATTCAGCTTTGCAAATTTTCTCAGATTTGTCTCCTGTCCATTGCTCTCGACAAGATCTCACCCCTAGAGGTGCAAGCAGAGGAATTGGTGCAGAGGTTTCCACCGTCGTTCTTTTCGGCCTTCCTCGACCACGTTTAGATGGCGGGGTAGTATTTCTGATTTGTTGTCCCAGTGGGTCGGTAGTTGGATGTTGGGGAAGCTGAGGTACTGCTGGAACTTTTGTTTCACCCATCATCAAAACAGAGTCACTCGTACCCATTGGCAGTATCTTTCCAGTCATTTCTTCCTTCATTATAGGAGATTCCAGAGACTCAGATTGACACATTCTCTCAAATTCCTCTTCGGTCCATTGCTCTTCATACGAGCGGACCTAAAAAGTAAACAACCAAAAAATTTAGAACTTAAAACGAAGTTCTATTTCTATTGGAAGAAACTGCATCATTCAGCAATGCATGGTAATGGGTACATATTGTCTAACGTAAAAAACAAATGAATAAGACGATAATTCAAGATCATCTCGAGAAATATAAGCAAACCTCTCTTGTTCGTTTGCCCCTTCCATAGTGTTGGGTATCAAGGCCTCCGAGAGACCCACTTTTTCGCTTCATTGCAGCATTAGATCCAACACCTGAATTTGGTACTTCACATATCTTCATAGCTTTGTAAAATTGTTTCAAGTCATCATCCACTAGAAGCCGAGAAGGTAAAGGAGGTACAGACTCAGAGTTCTCTGCCAATTTCCCGCTAAATAAATTTTGCCATGCTACCTACAACATTTTACAGCAGTTTTGAGTAGAAAGAACTGAGTAATATTATTAAACATGGTATAAAACCTACAAATAAGGAACACTATGAATGTGAGGATTTCGGGGATCACCATTTCTTCTTCCCGCCTCTGTTTGTCAACCAACTCAAAGATATCAATTTCAGATCCACTACATAACAATATCATCAGAAAACAATTAGTCAACATACATGGGGATGTATAGAAAACATATTCTTAAGCCAATATTAACAAAGGAAAAAGCTCAGGGACTACAAAGTAACAGCCACACAGAGGAAGAGGGGTTGCCTAATGCCAAGCAGTAAGAACTATGCAACTGATTACAAATAGGATGAAAAGTTTGCATATTTTGAACACAAAAGTGAGATTAAAAAAAAAAAAAAAAAATTGGCGTGCTGAATCCCTCAAAGATTTCCATAAGGCACCTAACACAGTACATGCATGTTCAATAAAATGTACAGGAAGATGGTTTTAAACAGGGAAGATAGAAAAACATCATTAATCAATCTAATCAGGATAGAAAGAAAACAATTTCAGATGGGGGACATAAAACTACAATAAACTGATTAAATCTTGAGTGACAACCAACCTTCTGATTATAAGGTAACAGAAATAAATATAAAATTGGCACAACCAAAATGGTTATTACAATTCAAGAATTTTGGTCTTACAAATAGTTATTGCACCAACTTCAGTTATTTTAACCAGTTATTACTTTAGGAAAGGTTGTCAATTAACCAATGCAAAGAGTTGAGCAGATCAAAATATCTACCTGCGTGCAATAAGATCATTTAATGCATCATCATCCAAAACAGGTGTAGCTTCCTCTTTCTTGCACTCCCGCAGGAGAGACTCCAGGTATTCTCTACGGTCTTCTGCACTGAGATATAATATACAGATTTTATTCAGCATACATCAAATGTGCCTTGAAACTGCCCATACTTTTCACTGTTTTTTAGTTTTAACAAATACCCAAGTTACCTAGTGTTATTGTCAAAAAAACCAGCAGTTATACTCTGATTGGCAACCCCAAGTTTGTGCTCAGCAGCAGCTCTAACTTGCTCCTCCACTGTTTGGACCTTGTTCAAGAATAATCCAATATCAGAACAGATGTTAGATTAATCAGAAAAGGTAAGTTCTAGAACCAGATATATGCACAATAGTTATAAAAAATCCTTTACAAGATCAAGGGGTTTGAACCATTATAAACTTGTATAATACTATACTAAAATATAATTAAAAGCTCAACCAATACATGGGGTTTGAACCATTATAGACATGTGTACAATTATACTAAGGGCGTGTTCGATATAGCTTAAAATCCAATTAAAATTGAAAATGTAGCCGTTATTGGGTCCATTCGTATAATAAAAGTCAACAATAACGATTAGTTTTTCAATTTTAATTCGATTTTAATCTCTACCAAACACCCACTAAATAAAATAAGAAGCCAGACGAATGCATCTTGAAAGTTGTCGAGCTATATTAATGGAACAACTATCCACTTCTTTAACACAGATAATTCTCATCCACGATCAGAAATCATTTTTATCGTTAGGACTTCATATACAAGGCACTGAACATCTATAACTGGTGATATTCTTCTTTGGAAACTCTTCCAGTTTGATTCTGATATTAAGTTTTGCTCGATCAATAGTTTTCAGAAATAAGTAAAGAGGCATTTAAGCTACAGAATGCCAGAATATTAGTTTCCTCAACTCCAACAAAATTCCACACCAAGGTCTAGCCATGTCAATGAGCCGAGCCGAACCGAGCCACGAGCCGAAACTCGAAGCTGGGGCTCGGCTCGAGCAAAACAGGGCCAAGCTTTTTTGGGCACGAGCCGAGCAAAAGCTCGGCAAAAAAATGAGGCTCAGCACGAGCCTTAGCGAGCCGAGCCGGCTCCGGTTTTTTTTTCTTTTATTTTTATTTTTTTGCTGTCAAATCTACATTTTTTTTTTTTGCAAGCAGCTAATTTAGCTGCCTTTTCAATTTTATTTTTGTTTACGGGCAGGGCAGGGCAGGGCAGGGCAGGGCCGGCTGATGAGCTTTTTTTGCCATCCCTACCAAGGTCTCAATCATATTATTTACTGAATGATTCAACTTGCTAAACAAGTAGAACTTCTTAATATGACAGTTTGTTTAATATCATAGTACCCCCAGGCAAGAGAACAGTGGCACTAAATAATAATTAACCATAATCCGTCATGGACAAGTATTAATCCACTGTAAAGGTACCAATAAAGATGTCAAAACTTGAGTGAGGATTGAGCTGGGTGCTATTATCAGCACAAGCATAACGGCAAATAATCCCCTCAAGGAAATCATAATCATCAAAAAGAAAGTGGTGTTGAACCATGCATTAATATTGAAACAATAAGCAAACAAAATTCTTGAGGTCAGAACTCCATATTGGAAAAGGAATCATATCAGAAACATCGTAATTTTAACATTTCCTGGACGAGAAGAAAATAAACAAAAATATACTGTAATTCCGGGGTCGAGGTACCCACCGTTTCTAATCTAAGAACAAGAACATCCTTCTTTTGTCCAATCCTATGAGCCCTTGCCTGTGCTTGCAGATCGACCTGAGAGACGTCAAAAATTTCAGCAAATGTTGAGTTCTCATATCAAAGGATTTTACTTTTGATAAAGAAGAGCAGGATTGAAATGTTGCCTGTGGGTTCCAGTCCGTGTCAAAGATAATAACTGTATCAGCAGCTTGAAGATTTACACCAACACCTCCAGCTCGAATACTGGAATCAAATTGTAATGACTAATGAATCAGTGCAACAAGACACTCATGCTAACTTAAAGATTAACTACCACTGAATGTGCAAGTCCACTGAAACATCTTTCAAGTGGGAAGGACCTACATTATAGCCTGGGGAGCCATGGTCTCCATTACCCAAAAATAACTCCACTTTATGCTTTAGTTATGTTTTTAAGTAGGTTTGATCCTCTAAATATATATCTAGCTTTCATCAATTTAACATGCTAATGTAACAATATTAAAGTGACTAGATAACCACAGTAATGTATTTCGTGTTGAAGAGCCACTTGCAATCCCTAGGCTAACTTCACTGCTCCTGACATGAAATGCAAATATTATTCTACTGATTCGATCTTCAAGCACAATAAGACAGAATGTCTCTCATTATAGTCAAAATATTAGCAGTTTGAATATCCTTTTTCAGAAAATCAAACCACAAGAACCCATCACAATATAGATTATCAATCCAATCCAGACACGGTTCAGAAAATC
>CAIGRF010194226.1:0-24098 GCA_903798235.1 Fraxinus ornus | reverse complement strand
AACGCCAAAGAGAACGGCACCTAACTGTTTCATTTTGACATTCATTTTTAATATAATTCTAGTCTTTACAGATTTTCTCTTGTTGATTGGTGCATTCATAACTATTCCAATATTCTTTCAAAGCTTCAACTACAAGAATGCATAATGCAGAACCACATGTCTCACATCCTTTACGAAGAATTACAATGACAACTAGAATTTCAGATGCACATTTAATTGGAAGCAATACACCCTTAGCATGTTGCACATGTATGATTAAATAGTACTAGACTCTACTAAAAAGAAAAAGAAAAAGAAACTAAAATCTTCGTCATTATACTACTCAGTTTTCTCCAATACTGTATACCAATTATGCACCCCCAAAGTTTATTTATCTCTATCAGCTGATTTAGCATACTTGACTGTTGACCTGGCTAATGCATCCATCGGGTAGATGCATTTCTTCCATAGAGGATCATTCGGTGGCAAATGTTTCCGAACGTCATCAGAGGCAAGGATAACAGTGTTGAAAGCCCTGAACAGTAGAACTTGCAAAGCAATTCTAAACAAATTTTGTGCTCCTTTAATGTCTTTTCTGCTTAATGCTTCCACAGCAGGGATCAGAGTGTGTTCCACTGTTGCTTTATCTGGCAGTATAATCTCAAAACCCTGCACGTTGCAAAAACTCGAAATTTAAACAATTATATATTGAAAACTATTATTCTAGTAATCAGAATATTATAAAGCTAAAGAAGATTCCAACTAGCACCGAACTGAAATGAAAGAATGGTAGCGTACATATATCCTAGTGATTGAGATCTGTTTTTAAGATTAAACGACGGGAAAACAGAGCATCGAAGCGCGATATAGTACATATAAGGTCCGCGCTACTGGACATTATAATAAACAACATTTTTACTTCTTTTTCTTCATTAATACTCTATACCTTCTTACCAAAGAAGCCACAAGTGTAAGAAAATGCACACACTTCATTGAATGGAATGGTACCTGAAGTCATGAATTTGATATTGCACATCTCTATTTGCATTTTACATCCCTCAGTAGTTTAGTTGGTAGCCAACACATTGGTTCTAACGTTGTACTAGATATCTATCTAATACAACAGTCTTTCTTGAGTTCTAATTCCCAACACAACTGAGCCTCACGTGTTCTAATTCCCAATATTGTTCGTGTAACTTGAACTACTTGACAAACCATTTCTGTAATTTATCAAAGTTAGAAAGTTGGTTTTCTTGTTCATCTAAAATGTTAGAAACTCAAGTCAGCAACTTCAGGACATTTGATCACCATTTCAATAAATACTGATCAAAAGCACAAATTGAAGCTATTTCTTGAATATTTGGAGAAATTTTTATACTGGAAATAGTATATAGGAAATTATGCAAACCGAAAGTGCACTTCTGCAACCACATGCTTGGAATTTTCTTTTACATTGTTCACCTGGCATAAGCTAAGCCATCACTCACTTAATGGGTAACATGTGATTGAAATTATGAAAATATCTATACATCTGATTCTATCTCAAAACAATATTCTAGTTACGTTCTTCGATAAATAGTAAGTAAATAAAATAATGGCAATGTTTGTTAGGGAGAATTGGATAGCATTGTAAAATATTAAGGAAGAAAAAAAGTTAAAATCTTGTCCACTTTACTCTCAAGTCTTGTCCATCAAGTATTGCATACCAAACATGCATTAAAAGATATGCATAAGAGGCACGTGTAATAGACGAAGATACCTCATTTTGAAGCTTTTCCTGATAAAATCTCGCTGTCAAAGTTGCGTTGGTGGCTAGAACTCCGATTCACAGAGAATTTCCAGCTTCAAGCGGCCTAAACTTGGCTTCCTTGAGCTCCTTGGCAACACATTCACCAATATGAAGGAAAGGAACAGAGCCACCCTCTGCAACCTCATCATGCCAACAATGTGATATATGACAAGGCATTACAATGCAAGAAACTCCAGACTTCTCAAGAAACATTCTTTTTTTCCCTTAAATTTTGTACAATAGAGCTCTGATCGATACGTGCATACTTGTTTTTACCAGAAAAAAACTGAAAAGAACTTCTATCAAGGTCTAAAAGCTCCTTACTTGGGATAGGATCGGAAAAAAGGACAAAGGGAAGACCACTTTCTTCATCCTGCAAACTCAACTTCTTACCAAAATTCAAAGTCGAATCACCCATCACACCTCCAATAATTCCAACAGCATTAGAATATTTGAATTGTTACTTTCTTCAGCTTGTGGGATGATTGAAGATTGACGAAAGCTGGAACTTTCTTTTCTCTGGCCTGGCTCTTACGTTTATTGACACAACAAACTATATATGGTGAATATTTGAATGTCTGGAAACACGGTGACATTCTTGTATAGAATTCACATTCCCAGCAATAGGAATCCAAAAAAGGAAGCTTGATCGACAAAATTTCTAGAAGCCCTTTGCAGAAACTGCTTTTTGATTTCTGTCTTCACGTCCAAAACACACCACGTATATATTCACAAATTATTCCTTCTTCAACCTCTAAAACATCATAGTACAGTGACCCACCTCTAAAATTGCAAACTTGAAGATTGGATTATCAAAAATCTGATTCCGTTCTTCAGGCATATTATCGAGCACTAAAAGCTCAACTTTTCACATGACCACAAAATCAACGGCCCATGTAAAATGAAGACGAGATCTGACTCGACACCCATCTCCAATTTTCGCAAATCGAGACCATATATTAGCTACAATCCCTAGAGTACAAAATCCAGGAACCCTTTTTTTCTTGAGATTCATAAAAAATCAAGAAAAAGGCCAATGCCCTTTGGTGGCAACTGGGGTTCAAGAAAGTGAGTGAAGACAAAATCTTAAGACGGTTCCATTGTACACCAACCAATCTCAGAACTACAATTACAATGCGGAAGGAATCTTTAGTATTCATTTCTTCTATCGCACTTTTTCCAAGATCGAAATAATTTGCAACTATTGTGCAACAAGAAGTAAAAAACAAAAAATCTTTGTTAGTTTGTGCAAAATCTTGCAACATAGCGCATGTTGAGGTCCTCCAAAAGGTGCATGTGGGATGATTTATTGGCTTATGTTGTTAACTTCTGGTGTGAGAGTATATGAATCGCATTACCCAAAAATCTCAACAGCTATTGCGCATCGGGGAAAATTAAGGTCCGTTTCTACATATTTGAAATGTTAAATTTGTAGTAAGAGAGTTCCCACTTTATAATTTTGGAGCAAGAAGGTCCTCGCAGTCTGATATATATTTTGAAATTTGAAGGGTGTATTGGAAGAACACTTAAATTTCAATGAAAAATAAATTAAAAAAGGGTAAAGGCAAACTCGAGTCCTGGCCATGGTTCAGCTCACAATGCGTCAGTGGACTCGGCTCGTTCAACCACAAGTCTATGAGTTGAATGGATCTCGACAAACTTCTTGAGTTGACCCATCATGAGCACCCTTATTTTCTTATTTTCATTTTTTAATTTTGTCTGTAAAATAAAAATAAAGTTTCGTGACTCAATTCGACTCCTAAGGCATGGCCGATAGGACAAAACTAGTCTGGCCCTATCCAACTAGTCAAGTCGAACAGACCACCCCTAGTCATTGTCTTCTTATTGCAAGCCCAATCATTGCACCAGCACAATTGTCTAACAGAGACATATAAAATCCCTGTTTAGACTCCATTAAAATGAGATTTGTGGTCAAATATACTTTGAAATAATGAGTTTTTGGATAATGTGTTGTTAAAACATTAAAATTAGTTTACGTATGACATTTATTTTACGGGATAATGTATAATCGAAAATAAGTCTTGAAAAAATGCGTTTTTAAAAAAATTGAACAAAACAGTGGCAAAAACCGAAAATTCAATTATTAGTTAAAATTGGTCAAAGGGTAGGCAATTTTCCCTAAATCATATTCAAATAAGAATAATGTATACATCATGGTTTACAAAATGATATACAGAATGCTCATATGTATTATATTAACTAACTTCTAATTGACTTTTTTTTTTTTTTTTCATTCTCTATTTCTTTCTCTTTCTTTCATGTCATTATTCGGTACACTAATCTATAAACCATAATTTACAAATAGCACTACTCATACAATCAACAATTTTGCATTGGAATAGAAAACTTGAAAGCGGACAAGACAATTTTCACGATAACTTGCACTTTAAATGTTCTTTTTCAGGAGAAAAAAAAATAAAAAACAAATTGGATACAACGTTTGAGAATAAGGGTGAGATTGATTGGTGGAGTTGTAGAGAAACAAGACATGCAACGTTAGGAGGAAGACAAACAATGAGCCACAATAACTATTGCGTTAAAGAGGAAATTACACAAGTGTTTTTACTCCCAAATGGTCAACTGGTTGTACTCAAATATTTGGTTGAAGTTTCTCTCAGCTTCAATTAGCCGTCTATCAACGAGTTCAACGATTATTTTGTTGGATGATTGCGAATATTGAACCAATATTGACGATTGTTCTACCTAATGAAAAGCCGAATTCAACATTGTGACATCCACTCGAAGATTTAGACTCAAGAGCGTCTATCTCCTGTACAAGTCTATTCGTGATTAAGTTTTAGATCAGGTCAATTTGAGTCTAGTCGGACATGGCCAAATACAGCCATGGGCACACGTCTATCATGGGTAGGACCTACAACTTTCACTATCATAACTAAAAAGGCATAAAATGGATGAGCTGATGAGCAAGTTGAGCCCGTTTGGTACCGATTAAAATTCAATTAAAATTGAAAATATAGTTGTTATTGAGTGTCACTCGTCTAATAAAAGTCAACAATAACGACTAATTTTTTAATTTTAATCCTATTTTAATATCTACAAAACGGGCTCATAATAGAGATGCAATGGAAACTATTTAGAATTAGGCTGCTTTGTCAGGCCTGTAAAAGGCATGACAATGCAACCTCTCTCACGGACTCGCCTCAATAAAAAAGTCAAAAAAAAAAAAATATCCACCTCCTTATTTGTGAGTATTCGGTGAACCTCTACCTGGTAGCTATTTATTCATCAGTTTGCTGTTTGCCCCTTGAGCTCTACCAAGAACCATTCTTTCCGTGCATAAAAATGTCATCTTTAACAGCAGAAAATGTACGATGCTACATGTTTAATATTCGCAGTGGCACGTGGGTTCATGTGAGCACACATCCCTAGGCAAAACCTTCAATTAATATTAGGAGTATTATAGTTTTGGTCCCCACTCAATTACTGTTACATGAAATTGGTCCGTAGTTAATACTATATGAACAGAAATCATCCATGTCATTGCTACATAGTTCATACAAAGAATGGAAACTAGATAATCGAGGTAAAACAAATGGGGCAGGTTAGGTATATGGACAATCCCAAGAGCATGGATGGGGGTAGGGCTTACTGACGAGGAGGGATTGGGTGCAATGGAGAAGGGGGTGTGTGAGAGTTGTAGATTATTATTTTTTTTCTTATTTTTATTTTTATTTTTTAGCAAAATTATTTGTATTTATCGGCTCAATCTATCTCAACCCATGTCCAATTATGCTTGTTGGAAGAGTCGAGCTCAGTCAATTTGTCAATGAATTGAGCTAGTGTTGGCTCATTGATCGAGAGAGAAACTGCACCTGCATAAGCCTAGTCGAATCGAGTTTAGTCGAGTCAAATTTATAGTAAAATCCAGATATCATAACAATGAACTCGTTAGTGTGGACTCAAGCCACCCGTGGTCTGAGCTCTCACAGTATGATGAGCAGCAAGGACACATTGCTAGTTCTATCTAATAGGACGAATGTTGTTACAAAATTGAAAAACTGAAGACGAAGCCATCAAAAAGTAAGTTGAATACCAACTTCTACATTGATAATAGAATGATGACCAATAATGTAATTTTCCCATCTTCTGCGTATATGAATAACAAATTTGCTACTGGTACTCTCTCTCTCTCTCTCATCATTAATATGTGGAGTAACCTTCCCTTTGATCTCTTATCCAACATCTTCTCCTACCTTTTGCCGGACTCCTTCGCAAGAGCCAAGGCCGTCTGCCGGAATTGGCACACATGCACCACCACCACGGTGGCTCAGCCCCTGCTGCGCCACCCAGCATGGTTCATAGCTTGGCCAATTCGCCACCGTGGCCTCTACTGCTATGCCCAAAACCCAATTGACAATAACTGGCACGCGCTATCTCTCGACTTCATGCCCAGCACCGTTCGCCCCATTGCTGCAATTGGTGGGCTTGTTCTACTGAAATTTACCAACACCACCGTCCTCCATTTAGCGGTGTGCAACCCCTTCACCAGGCAATTCCGGCGGCTCCCGCCGCTGAATTTGGCAAGAACCAATGCGGCAGTTGGCGTAGTTGAAATTAATTCAAGCTATCATCAAGTTTATGTGGCTGGGGGTAAGTCTGTTGGAATTAGCCCATGTTTGGGCCACATTTTTTTTTTCATTCTCATTCTTCTACTCATTTTCAACCACACATTCTCCAATAAAATAATATTTTCCATCACATCAATAACTTTTCTTTCTTTTTCAACCACATATTCTCCATCACATCAACCAAAAAAATGCATTCTTTTTAAAATAATGTGCACCAAACGGGGCTTAAATCATTAAAAACTTTATAATATTTTCTATTATTATTTAATTTCAGCAATAACAAAAAGGTGTTTGTGATTGAATTGTAAATGATGACATTATTATAATTCTTGGGGAAATTATGAATTGGATCCCTAATCTTTCACATAGTGTGGTATAAGTCTCCAATTTTTAAGGGTAGGGTAGGTTCTTGTTTGATTTACATATCGATACAGATGTTAAAATTGCATGTTACTTTTACGTGGTTTAAAGCTAAATCATAGAAATATCAACTTATTTAGGGTGTGTCTATTTCCCATTTTCAAGTCATTTTCTATTTTCGATTTTTCAAAACAGTGAAAACTCGTTCTCTTTCCTATTTTCGAAAAGACGTTTTTGAAAACAAGTTAAAAATTTAAGAAGAAAATTGTCGCTTTGAGTGTTTTCAGTTATAATCAAGTCAAAATTTTCAAAACGTGTTTTGGATGTTTTCAAAATGTTAAAAAGAACACATTTTCAACAATCTCAAAATAAACACAAAAAATACAAAACCTAAAATGAATTCAAAACTCAAACAACAAAACTGAAATACAAATGGAACAGCACATTAACGTTTCTCTACAGTTCGATTAAAACTTTTAACATATACACCGATAGTTTGTGTTCAAATTTAATCAAGTTCAAGGCAATTAGAACTTCACTTTTTAAAATTGATGGCTTATGAGCATACCATGTGAAAGTTTGAGGAGCTTAGTCCTTTTTTCCCTAATTATTATCGCTATCAAATTAGAACACTTCAAAAGTGCCATTTCCCCTCGAAATGAATACGGACAATGAGGTTTAAACGCATGTAAATTATGTATCTAGGTCTTTACGTATATGTTTCAATTTAGTTACCGAACTCATATTTGTTCCAAATTAGTCATCCCAATCTAATACACATTTCAAAATCGTCCCTCTATCCACCAAGTAATGATACTAGACAGAAGGACGAGTGTGAAACATAACTTAGAGTTGGATGACTAATTTGGAACAACATTTGAGTAACATAACTACGTTAAAATTCCAGTAACTAATAATTAATCTGGTTTTTAATAACGAATATTTATTTTATACAGAAATCACGATTTTTTAATTTTTTTCTCGACAGGTATGTCTGAGGCAGCTGGGGGCGGTGCCATTTACCAGCCCACAGTAGAAATGTACGATTCCCATCACGAAACCTGGGAAATTATTAGTTCAATGCCAGTTGAATTTGCTGTGAGATTAACCGTGTGGACACCCATTGAAAGTGTATACTCAAAGGGAATGCTATATTGGATTACTTCTGCAAGGGCATATAGTATAATGGGATTCCAAATTGGGACTAAAAAATGGACAGAATTGAGCGTGCCAATGGCAGATAGGCTTGAATTTGCGGCATTGGTTCCAAGAAATGGGAATTTGGCTCTTGTTGGAGGCACGAACGGTGGAAATGTTTGCACATGGGAGCTTGGGGATGACGATAATTGGGGGATCGTTGAGAAAGTGCCGTCTGAATTGGGATCGAGATTTCCCGATTGGGGTACGGCAAAATGTGTTGGGATAAATGGCGCCGTGTGTTTGTATAGAGATGTTAGTTCGGGAATGATTGTTTGGAGGGAGATTTTGAATAAGGGTCAATGGGAATGGCGGTGGATTGAAGGATGTTTTTCAATAAGAAGAAAGCAAATTCACAATTTTCCGATTAAAGGACTGCTTTTGCATCCGAATCTTTTCGTTTAAGTTTCGTTTTTAATTAATTTGTAAGCAGATACAGGAATCCCTAAGAATGATTATCAAAATTGTAATCTTTATTTGAGATCGAAGACATGCTAAGAATGATTATTAAAAAATTTGCCATGTACGACTCCATTCCAAATTCCAAAGACTCGATGAAGTCGGTTTTTGTCTCGACGAGGCGACCCATAATCTAGTTCAAAAGGATTTATTCGTGGAGGAAGGAGAGAGTCATGGGGTTAGTACTATTATGGTAAATTTAAAAATAAAAAATTAGATCAAATTGTGAAGAATTGTCATTATAGTCGAGAAGTAAAAATAGATTGAATTCATAAGAAGACACGAACCATATTGATTATGCCGTGAATCAATATTGTGGTGCTAGATCCAATCCTAAGGTACTATGGACGGATTGAAGCAGCCCTTCCCGGCTTCCCGTCTCTTGCTTCATGAGGATTTTTGGGATGAGGAATAGAGCGCGTTGAGGCAATTTGCCTTACCAAGTAGGGCAGGCGTATTAATTTTTTCCAGAAAAATGTCTTGATAAAATAGTCCTATTTTACCTTTGATGCCAAAAAAATAAAAAAAATTATAAAAGCAAACACTATTTTAAATAAAGATAATGCTTGTTGTACAGCCCTATTTCACAGCCATTTTCACAACTTTTTGAAATTGCTGACGTGGAGGGTGAAATGAATAAAAAATTGATTTCTTCAAAAATGGAATCAAAATACCCGGCCCATTGTCTAAACGTGGAAACTGTTCCAAATCTAACCTATCACACCTCTCCCCCAAATCGCCACTCTCCGACAAAGCCACCCATTTTTTAAGACCACCGACTGCCCGCTGCTGTGAGCTTTAAGGTGATTAAGGTTATGTAAAGATTTTTGGTTGAATAGATAAAGACTGAAATTATTCCATCTCGTCACCAACCTCGTAGTTGCATCTAATTGTTATGGCCGGTGTTGTGGACTAAGAAGTACCCGGTGAACATCTCTCTGCCCAGTTCACTTCAAACCCGTCCCGTCCAGCTGCTGTGATTTCACGGCACCTCCGACTGCCGCATAACCACAATCGGCTTTGTTCCACCCTCTCCGTCGGCAATAGACGAACAACCAACTAATTCTTATTAGGTAAGCGAATTCCTAATGACTCATGAGATTTCCAATTGTTTTTTATTCTTTGTCCAGTAACTATAACCAATGGTTTTGGGGGATGAAACTGATGAATTAGTTTTTTTTGAACGAATAAGATTCAATGTCAACCCCCATTTCAATTTGAATAAAGAATGACTTCTAATTGTAAATGACAAAAAACGTAAATTACAGGGGGAAATCTTGATTTTATGCATACAAATTTGGATAAAGAATGACTTCTAATTGTATTCGACAGAAAACGTAAATTACAGGGGGAATTTCGATTTTATGCAGGTACTTCAAATAGTGTAAAAATGATCCCGACAAAAAATCAAATGGATGTGAGCTGGTCGATCATTTGTCGCATGTGTTGAAAACTCTTGCCAAGCTAACGGAGGAAAAAGACTTGGAAATTTCCCTCAATAAAGATGCGTAAGGGGAAAATGAGCTTCAAATGATTTTATGTAAAGTCGATGTATTCGGATAGTGTTTCAAATGTTTCTATTTGGTGATCGTTCGAACGTGTCAATGTCAATGGATTATCGTGAACCCGAAGTCTTAGTAGTAGTTTGTTGTTATGCAATTGTTTCTTGCAATGGAATGGCTTTTTATCGCATGTAGAAATAGTAACAAAATATTCTAATGATAGCTCCATTTCTCTCGCCATGGATGGAGCTTGTAACAAATTCATTGAAGATATATAGAACTTGGCAAAGAACTTTCCAATGGGGTAAATGTGCAATCAAAAACCAAAATAGCATCCTCATCAAGCATTCATTACAATCTCAAATAAAAAAAAAAAAAAAAACTTCTAACTACAAATCCATACTAGCATTATGGTTAAATTCATTCGCCCCTTGCTTCAGGATGAGTTGTGAGATGCTGTATTACTTGTATTTGCCAACAAAAAATATCTTCCCAATGCAATGAATGCTGCTGAAATAACAGACAAGCTTGGTCTGTACTCGCTGAGACAGCGTCACTGGTAAACTTTGTGCTCTTAAATCTTGGTTCTCTATTGGTCTTTAAAATTGAAGAAAACTGTACTTCACCAACACAACTTCAACAAGAAATGGGGGTCAAGATAGAAGAAAAATTAGAGGCATACTGAATTGTAGATATACATTTAAATTTATCAAGACGAAAGAATAAAAAGTGAGGCAGGTAAAATAAGAAGTTGTATTCCTTTAAATAAAGAAATGCCCAAAAACGACAGAGGGTGGAACGCTGTGAAATTACCGCAGCTGGACAAGACGGGTAATACAATGTACTGGGCGGAGAGATGTTCACCGGGTTGTAAAATCACATCAGCAAGGATGAATTAATTTCAGTCTTTATCTATTCAACTAAAAATCTTTACATAACCTTAATCACCTTAAAGCTCACAGTAGCAAGCAGTCGGTGGTTTTAAAAAATGGGTGGCTTCGTCGTAGAGTGGCGATTTGGGGGAGAGGTGGGATAGGTGGGATTTGGAACAGTTTCCACGTTTAGACAATGGGTCGGGTATTTTGGTTCCATTTTTGAAGAAATCAATTTTTTATTCATTTCACACCTCCACGTCATCAATTTAAAAAAGCTGTGAAAATGGTTGTCAAATAGGGTTGTACAATAAGCATTATCCTTTAAATAATAACGCTACGATCTCTGCCTTCTTTTGCATATACTGACTAAAAGCTTGGAATCCAAATTCGAAGATCTTCTTCGAACACTCGTTTTGATAATAATTATTGAAGTAAGAATTACTTCAAGACAAATCGTTCAGGCAGGGGTCGAGTGGGGTGGGTGTTTCCCTTCGTTTCTTGGCCATTTTCAATGAAGTGCTTTTGTGAAAATCTGTCTTTCGCAGCTTCCTGAGGTAAGAATTAAGAACACTAGATCCTCTTGAACAATCTATTTGGTATAGAAATTTATCTGATTTCTAGAACATAACATTAGCTGCCTGTTCTTGTACTAGAATGTTAATTATTTGGAAGAATTCTAAGCTTCAGATTTCTTGATTTCTGCTGATCATGTATTGGTAAAGTTACTAATTATGGAGGAAAATAATTTTTTAAGAACTGGGTGTTAATTATCATGGATTATTCTTTGAATCTATGGCTGGGTCGTTGTACTTATTGGACTAAGAAAGTGTTTTTGACTTGGGGGCCTCTTGTTGTTTTTGAAGAACCTTGACTGAAGTATGTTACTACATAAGGATTGGTTCTCTAGATTTGTAAGGATCTGTTAATTGTTTCGATCCCGTGGATAGTATGTAAGAGAATCTGGACTTGTTGACACTTCTCAAAAGTTTGAGCTTTGCATTCTCAAGAATTTGTTGGGGCTGCTTTCAAGTTGCCTTTATGGGTTTGAATTAGATTGCAGTTTTGATTGTTGAGTTGGCATATAGTTCATGTCAAGAGGTTATAAAAAGATATTGAATTGGAGGATCTCTTTGTGAAATGGATGCTCTACAAGTTATTTCGGCTGCGACACAGATAGTCTCGAGTATGATAGCAGCAATCGGGGCATTAGAGCAGGCTTCTAGAAACATTGATGAAGCTCCTAAGAGGATTCAAAACCTAGAGGAATTTGTGTATGAACTCGAGACTTTGACACGCCGTATTAAGCAAAAGCATTTTCACAAGCTTCACAACCCCAAATTAGAAAATCAGATTCAAAGCTTAAATGGCCTTATTGCACGGCTACATCCAAATATCATGAAGGCTAAAAGGGTCGCATCTAGAAGTAAAATCAAGAACTTTGCTAAGATTGTATGGAATTCTATGATTGGCGATCCACTCGGGCAGATATTGAATTCAATGAGGAATGACTTGAACTGGTGGCTTGAATCTCAAAGATTGACCGAGCATGTTGAAAATGTGATAGAAACAATTGCACGAAACATCCCCGTCCGGTTGAAAATAAACACGGATCAAGGGTACCCAATCTCCAATAAGTGCAAGTATGTGAGAAATTTACTGGAGGAAGATAGCTGTCGTAGTGTAATTCTCATTGTTGGGCTATCTGGCATTGGCAAGTCATCTTTAGCTAGACAAGTGGCTTCCAATCTTCCCTCGAGGTTTGTGGATGGAGCAGTTGAACTTGGATTCGGACAGTGGTGCAGTAGACCTGCTTGTCATGGTGATAAGGCCGAATACCAAAAGCGACTGGCGAGAAAATTTTGTAAGTTTCTGTTACAGATTGGTTTTTGGAAAAAAATCAAAGATGAATATTGCAGTGATCTTGAATATGTCTGCTTCAAGCTTCAAGAAGCACTGGTTGGGAAGCGCTTATTGATACTTCTTGATGATGTGTGGGAACAAGACATTGTTGAACGTTTTGCAAAGTTATATGACAATGATTGTAGGTACTTGGTAACAAGTAGGAATGAATCTGTCTATGAGATAACGGAAGCTTACAAGGTAGAGGTGAGTAAAGATGACATAAGGGAAATAAGCAAGGCAGTTCTTCTTTATCATAGCCACCTCAGAGAAGATGAGTTGCCTGTAAGTACTATATTGCTTTATCTGTTTTCAAACTGTAAGTGCTTGTTTGGTAAAGCTTTTGTTTTCTAGAAAGTTGGTCAAACTTCATTTTTAACCACAATTTCATTGAATCCACAATTTTATCCACCTTTTATAATAGGGCTATTTTGATGGAAATGTCTCAGAATTCGTCTCGGTTAGAAAAAGCAAATCAATTACTTTTATGAAACTACCATCTGAGAAAAGCTATATATTGGACCAAATATCAAACCCGTGAACTCGTGAAAGATGGATAGCTGATGCAAATATCACATTTGGGATCCTAGTGTTGTGGACCTGTGGTTGCCAGGAGAAAAGAACGTTTAAGTGTTTGTAAAAAATGAAAACATTAAGCTTATGATTGTAACAGTAACTCTCTTTCACAAAATTAGAGTTTCATCCGCTACACTAGAAAGTCGATCAATTACATTTTTGGAACAATATATCAAAAACCAAAAATTGCACAAGGACTTCTTGTAACAGCTATTGACATAAATCGCGTTCGTAATTTTTAAAGCTCGCGAATTTCAGTCATCTCAGTAACACTATTATTGTGCTATGCCTGCTTGCAGGTGCTTTTTCTATTCATTAATGCCTCCTCCTAATAAACGTCAACCATGTCAGATTAGAGTTAACTCTGTGTCATATGAGGCTAAGACAAGATTTATCTCATGTACTATATGGTGAATAGCCTTTATTAATAAAGCTATACAAACTTGGTACAGATCCTGTAAAGTGATTATATGGAAAGAAAACGGTTTCACTTGATTCTAATACTGTTGGACATTCCTTTTCTGTTTGAGCTTATACTTGATATCTAACCTATATTTTTCAATAATATTGTTATAACTTTATAATTTTTGTTATTAATTCGTCTATAGGAGGAGGCAGAGACATTGCTTGAACGCTGTGGTCATCATCCCCTGACAGTTTCTGTCATGGGTAAGGCCCTCAGGAAAGAAAAAAGAGCCGAGAAATGGGAAAAGGCTATTTCAAACCTATCCACCTACGCCACATGTGCACCAGGTCCGATCTCATATGTAAATGAGAAAGAAGCTGAAACCACAGTTACCATTTTTGGATCGCTTGAATTTAGCCTGGAGGTGATGCCTATGGACTCGAAAAGACTCTTCATTGCTCTTGCTGCTCTTTCATGGGCAGAACCTCTTCCAGAAGCTTGTCTCGAGGCCATTTGGTCAGTTCTTGGGGACGAAAATCTGTTCTCACTGACACTTTGCAAGCTTATTGAAGGCTCGTTACTGATGGAAGTTGAACATAATTCCTTGTACCAAGTGCATGACATGGTTTCCCTCTACCTTGATAGCAAAACAAATGAGTCCGTTAAAATATTACTTACTGATTCAAATGCAGAAAAAATAGCATTCATCAGTCCTTGGCTTTTTATTTTTGGGAAGGAAGCAACTAGAAGAATTTCTGAGCAGAATATTGAGCTTTCTCTTAGTCTTTTAGAAGAAAAGCAAGTGGTAATTACCTTAGAAGCAATTACTCAGGCCCTCGAGGCAAGCATGTCGATTTCTGAATATGAAGCAAGCCGAGCAGGTTTTTGCAAAATGCTGGGACCGAAGATTGTAAATCTGATGTCAGGATCACAGGATCTGATTGCAGTTTCTTCAGTAGCAATCACAAATACATTTACGAATGCAGACTATTCTGAGTACTTGATATCCCTTGAAACCATAGGAGCAATTGAAAAACTTGCTAATATGGTAGAAAACTGCGAGGAGCCACTATATCAGACTAATATTTTTACTGTCCTCGCAAAACTTGCAGAATTCGGAAACCAGGGCACCACTGATGAAGTTCTTCAGAGAATTCCGATGAGTCAATTGGCAGATTTGCTGTCTCCACATGCAGAAGAGTGGCATGATACTGTGTGTGCAACATTAATGTCTTTGATCAAATCTGGAAAGTCAAAAGCTGTTAAGAAAATGTTTGATTTTGAAGTAGACCGGAGCCTCATTAAACTTCTCGAGAAGGAGTCTGATGTTTCTCAAAACCATGCAATTGTCATATTAAAAGCACTTTACGAGCTTGGAGGTTCTGCAAATGGTTCACTACAGCCCGGTATTCTAAATTTGTTACCTTGGCAAGCAAGACTTCGCCTAGAAAAGTTTGTATTGATAGACCGGAAAACTTTGCCTTCATCAAAGCCACAAACTTTTGAAGATGTACTTCACAAACTGCTCGACAGCAACGAAAAGCTAGTGTTAGAAGCTACGCAAGATCTTATACCGATAATTGATGAGGTAGAAGAGCCAAGGATCTGGGACATGATCTTACGGAGTCCCCTTGTCGAAAGACTTTCAGAACTTCTGCAAAATGGACAATCAGATCAAAATTCATTAAGGTCCGAATCTGCTTTTATTCTAATGAAGCTTGCTAGCTCTGGGGGAGAGCCCTGCATTAAAAAGTTTCTCGAGCATGATATTATTACCGAGTTAATAAAAATGATGCAGTGCAAGATTCCAGAGTTGCAGGAGTCAGCCTATACAGCACTACATCACATGCTTTTCGGGAATGGCGGAAATCTCATTTTGACTCAAATCCTTCAAACAGGTCTTATTGAGAGGTTGGTTCATTCGATGGAGAACAAATCGGTGAAGACTAGAGAAGTAAGCGTGCACTGTATTTTGGACATTGTCGAGGCTGGAAACAAAATGTGTCTAGAACGGCTGTTTTCTTTGCAAGTGGTCGAAAAAATTGTGAAGATAGAAAAGGGCACTGGGGGATCCGGTGAATATGTCGTCGGTTTTCTTAAAGGGATTAGCAAGAGTAAGCATCTCACGACAGCAGAGCGTAAGGTGGCGAAGCAGCAAGTTGTTAGGAAGGTTAAGGCAACTTTCAAGGGGCATAAATTTGAAACACGAGTTTTAGCAGCTTTAGATGCCTGTATTTCCGAGGGATCAAAAGGCTCTGGTAGCAGTGGTAATAGGAACAGAAGTTAGTTTCTTGATTCTTTCTCGCGAATTCACTGTGATGACCTTCTCTTTCGTCTTATGCTTGAAGAGGCGTTTTCGGGTAAAGAAACCCACATGTCGATTCTATAAGTTTCGGAAAATGAGCATTTATCATTAATGCATCTTGACAGCTCTCCAAGTGTATTCTTTGAACCTAATTTAGTTTATATTCCTATCGTTGTTCATATTTTTTGTTTCTGGAGTATCTCCTTCAAAATAATCCGACAAAATTACCTGCACAGCGTGACAGTATGATGAACAAAATCAGGAAATGAACTCAAGCCCACCGACTTTACGATATTTCCTTAAAACGAATTTGCTGCCTTCAAACGTGATAAAAAAGGAGTTCACTAATCGTAACCCAGAATAGAACGAATTTCGTCTCCTACGGAAGCAACACAGCAATCTGCAGCAGTACTAAAGAACTCAATGAAGCNTTTGGCAGTGGAGCTGACAATTTATAGAATTATTCGTGGCCATTCGAACATCCTTCAAGCCTCTTCAGAACAGTCACCACAAAAATCGGCTGTTAATTTATGAAAATAAGCCTGTTAATAAAAAATAATTTTATTAAGTACCTAAGAATTTGATTAATAACAATTTGGTCCAAAATTAAATAAATTTTGTCCAAAAAGATAATATAGTACAAGGAGGCACCCGCACCGTGCCGAGCCGATCGGCGGCGCGCGTGTGGGGTTTGGACCGAATCCCAAAGTATATAGGTCCCCCCCTTCTAAAGACTATTGGTACCCCTTAGGGCCCAAACTTACTTCCCAAACTTACACTATATAAACCACACCAAAATTTCATAATTCTCCTAAATGGGACAAGTGTATGAAAGTGTTACAATAAATCAAATTATTCACTATTTCATAGTTTCAAATATGTTACTTTGACATTAAATATTTCATTCAATACTAAATGGTTTTTGATAAATAAATATATCACGTTAATTCTCTTACGGAGTAGAACATGAATATATTAGATCCCGTTAAAAATAAGACACGGGTCCCACTGAAATTTGGGCTCAAAGTTGATCAATTTCACAATTATAAAACCATTTACCAACAATATTATCCTATGTTGTCACTACTTTCCGTTTGCTTAAAGTGGAATCGAGCATGTGGTAAGTCATTATTCTCGAACGACTTAAAGTCGGACCTTGTTCGATCCGGTCCTGTTCTTCTAATGCTTCAATCAAGGGAGTTGTTCTTGTTCATATTATCCTTTGTTTCCCCCTACTTTTAGTTTGCTTAAAGTGGAGTTGTGCATTTGTAGAAGATCATTATTCTTGAACAACTTGAAGCCGGACCTCGTTCGATCCGATCTTTTTTTTAATGCTTCAATCGAGGGAGTTGAGACTATATGGTAAATTTTAGTTGAGTGACATTGAAACAGGAACCGTTAATCCATCTTAATTCCAATCGAGGATGCCCTCATAAATCGCAATCAAGATACATCCTCCGAATCCAAAAGCATGCACCTTTTTCCATCATTAGGCCTTCAAACTCATCATCATTATTTGAAATTAGGGTAAATGATAATTCCTGTTATGTGATAATGACATTAGTGCTTTTTCAACAATTGCACCGAATTCAAATGCGCAATGATAAATTTACTAAACGGCATCGTCCCTATATTTAATTATTGACACGAGTGTCTTGAAATTTCTGACTCTCTCCCTACAAAAAAAATTACAAATCAGTTGCCATTTTTGAACCCAAAAAAAAATGGTTTTTTCTACATAAATGTAGGGTTTTATGGTAAAACTAAAACTCGCATTGGTCCTGCGCACTAAACTATTCAAAGTTGGAAAATACATGAGAAATTTATGGATCAAGCTACATGTACCTAATTTTCTACATAATGAATTACCGAATCGACAAGTGACGGCCTCCTATTGGGGGGGGGGGAGCGCCACTTGTCGATTCGGTAAAAGATTATATAGAAAATTATGTACAACAAGAATAATTCGAAATGTAAATAGTAGTGAGTAAAAATTGTAAAATCGGTGTATCCTTTTCAAGGAAAAACACGATTTTATTCAATAGCATCAACAGTAATTAAGGTGGTGAATGATGTCTTCGGGTCCTCGATGCGGTCGCAGGTTGAGAATGTGGCGCATGGATATGTGATTGCTGCAATCAAATTCAACTGTCGACATGTCATGGCGCTGCTCTACTAAAGATGGCAAAATACTATGTCGTGTCCCGCTTTAGAACTTTGTATATCATAGACGTGCACATCAGTTTGGTCCACCGTGGTTCAAAGTAATAAAGTAAGGCCGTTTTACAAAGAATGTTCGCAAGATTAGCAACATTTTTAATATCATTTAGGCACCCCTAAACCGCAAATTATGTGAATGATTAGATTCATTAATGAATTAAACAACGCATGTCAACAAAAATATATACACAATAAAGCCATCTACAAATTGAATGATCGAAAAAAGAAAAATTCAAAGTAGATTCAATATTCAATACTTGACTGCGTTGTACATTAGTATCGAACTTTTGAAAAAAACTTGCATTGTCTATTGCCTATATACCATGCTTCTTCGTTTTTCAAATCAATTTTTTTGTACTAGTCAATCAAAATTCGCATATTAGTAAACAAGCATGTACTATATATTATAACTTTTCAATATCAAATGTGTGACAATCATTTAAAATTAGTAATCTAAAGGGTATGAATTTTTAAAATTTAAAATATTTTTTTTAAAAAAATATACAAATAACTACTAACTCTTGAAATTTCATCATTTTTAGTGAAATTTTATGAATCATATTAAATTTATTCAAATTCACTAAAATTTATAATATTTTAAAATCGACTCCCAAAGTTAATAAACTTGAGCAATTGACTAAATTCAAAGCTCAACCAAACCATAGCAAATGTTGGATCTCATTCCCCACTCTCTTTCTCTCTCTCCAACTCTATATCTATATATATATATTCACAATTCTCATTCAAGAAATCTCTAGAGGAAAAAATAAAAAATAAAAATTCTAGAGAGAAATAGAAAGAGAGAGAAAGGTGATTGATGATGGCTGGTTTGATGAGATCTGAAGTATCATTCAGGAGGCAAGGATCTTCAGGTTTAGTTTGGGACGATAAGATCTTATCTGGCGAATTGAACAAAGTGGCAAATCAAAAGGAAGAAAGCAAACAAGTGGAACAAAAGAAATCCGCCGGAGTTACGATAGAGAGAAGCCGATCCAACGGCGGAGGACGAGGATACAGAACTGGAAGGGTGTCCCCGGCTATAGAGCCACCGTCTCCAAAGGTTTCTGCATGTGGGTTCTGCAGTGCTTTTAGCAAACAAGACAAAACTCGCCGGCGACCTCCCAAGTCCGGTAAGCGTAAGATATAAAGTTGGTGTTTTCCGGCGGCTGAGGTGGAAGTTTCCGTTAGGACTACATTTTCATCGAAATAAATAGTGAGGTGCATGAATTTGGAAACTTATAGATAAAATTTATGTCCTCTCTCTTATTTATTTCAATGTTACTTTTTGCCAACTGTTTGTAGGATTTAGGATTAGTTTCTTGGTTGGTTTATTTCATGTTGTTGTTATCTTGGAACTTGGTTAAGTTGTTTGACGTTTTCAATGTACAAAATGAATATTAGCCCCGATTTGGTTTGAGTAATGTTATTTATCCTCAATGGGGTTACTGTTTAGGTAACGTTAATGTGACATTAAATGATAAGTGAAAATAAATAAGTCATTTATTTTTCACCTTTCATTTAACCTATCATTTAAAGTCACATAAACTGTGTTTGTAATCTCAGTGTGAATGAATAGCATTACTCATTTAGTTAAGCTAAAAAAACTTATCATAATTAATTTTAATCGTACATCTTATTGAATTCATAACTTTTTAACCTTATATTTTATCAGTTTTTAACATAATCTATTAATTTTTTTTTTCTAAGTCAAACGGGGCTTAGTGTAGGTGTTTTCTTGCTTTTAGCTCCACTATTACAATATGCATGATGATTTTTGCAATATTGAGTGCTATTTGATTTTCATTCATGAAAGTTGTTAGGTCATGAAACCTAGCCTCACCTAACCCATTGATTGACTAGCTCAAACAAATCCCACCACTCAAGAGAGACCTTTTGGAGACGTTTGGCTAGGCTTAAAAATAATATTTATGATATATTAAGCCATTGTTTGACCAACATTATTTTTTTTTATTATTATTTTCTACTAATTTTTAATTTTGATAAAATAATATTTTTCATCACATCAATAATTTTTCCTTCTTTTTCTTATATATTAACATCACATCACAAAAAAATGCATTCTTAACTACAAAATGTGCACCAAACAGGAGCTAAGTCCTTGTTTGAGTCCAATTTTTTTTTTTTTTTTTTTTTGGGTAAAATGCATTTTTTATAATGTTTTGTAGGAGAATGTGTGGTTAAAATATAAGAATTTTTTTATATTAATGTGTAAAATTATTTTATAGAAGAATGCGTTATTAGTTTCTTGGTTGGTTTATTTTATGTTGTTGTTATCTTGGAACTTGGTTAAGTTGTTTGATGTTTTCAATGTACAAAATGAATATTAGCCCCGATTTGATTAGAGTAATGTTATTTATCCCCAGTGGATTACAAACACAGTTTAGGTGGCGTTAATGTGACATTAAATGATATGTGAAATTAAATAAATCATTTATTTTCACCTTTCATTTAATCTATCATTTATAGTCACTTAAACTGTGTTTGTAATTTCAATGAGGATGAATAGCATTACTCGTTTGGTTAAACTAAAAAAACTTATCATAATTAATTTTAATCGTATATCTTATTGAATTAATAACTTTTTAACCTTATATTTTATCGATTTTTAACACACACTACTAATTTTATTTTTTTCCTAAGTCAAACGGGGCTTAGTGTAGGAGTTTTCTTGCTTTTAGCTCCACTATGACAATATGCATGATGATTTTTGCAATAATGAGTGCTATTTGATTTTCATTCATGAAAGTTGTTAGGTCATGAAACCTAGCCTCACCTAACCCATTGATTGACTAGCTCAAACAAATCCCACCACTCAAGAGAGACTTTTTGGAGACGTTTGGCTAGGCTTAAAAATAATATTTATGATATATTAAGTCCTTGTTGGAGCCAATTATTTTTTTCATTATCATTCTTCTACTAATTTTCAATCACACATTCTTCGATAAATAATATTTTTCATCATATCAATAACTTTTCATTCTTTTTCAATTATATATTCACCATCACATCACAAAAACAATGCATTCTTAACTAAAAAATGTGCACCAAACAAGGACTAAAGGCCAATTTTTTTTTCTTTTTTTTTGGGTAAAATGCATTTTTAGTAATGTTTTGTAGGAGAATGTGTGGTTAAAATATAAGAATTTTTTTAGATTTACGTGTAAAATTATTTTATAGAAGAATGCGTCGTTAAAAATATATTTTGAAAAAAATGAGTTTTTGAAAAAATGGAGACATAACATAGACTAAATATCACATCAAGGAAGAATAATTTTTGGACTATTATAACCCTGCTATAATTCAATTATTTTAACAATATCTTACTTTTCATTTTCTAATATGTATTTAATTTATTTAGAGTCCGTTTGGGAGGGATTAAAATTGAAAATATAGTCGCTATTGGGTCTCATTCGTCTAATAAAAGTCAACAATAACGGCTAATTTTTCAATTTTAATCCCTCCCGAACGAGCTCTTAATCATTTAGTTACCATCATTTAACATATGTGCTTTCATTAATGTATAATTTTTCGAAGGGTTAATTTCACAAACGGTCACTGAACTTACTTAAGAATTACAAAACGGTCACTGGAGTTTAAAACTTACAGAAACGGTAATTGAAGTTTCATGCGCTTTCAAAAACGGTCACTGAAGGACCGTTATAATTTTAATACAAACTTAAAGGACCAAAACACGTGGACATAGAAATTTGACCATCTCAAGTGCAAATTTCTTTTAAACAAGAATACGCTATATTTTTATATAAACTAAAATAAATAAAAGTGCATTAAAAGTAGGAAATCTATGCATGATCGCACAAAAACATAGAAAAATATTTATATTTCGTATTACTTTTATGGTCTTGTACGTATGTAGGCGGAACGACAATTAAAATATCACTTTTACAATTTCATCTAATTTACTCCAAAGGTGACACTTAACATCAATAAATTTTCACTCGAGATGGTCAAGCTTTTATGTTCACGTGTTTTGGTCCATTAAGTTTGAATTAAAATCATAACGGTTCTTCAGTGACCGTTTGTGAAATAAATTAAAGTTTCAGTGATTGTCTGTGGAAGCGCATAAAACTTCAGTNTTTCACTCGAGTGTGTCAAGCTTTTATGGTCACGTCTTTTGGTCCATTAAGTTTGAATTAAAATCATAACGGTTCTGCAGTGACCGTTTGTGAAATAAATTAAAGTTTCAGTGATTGTCTGTGGAAGCGCATAAAACTTCAGTGACCATTTTTACAAGTTTTAAACTTTAGTGATCGTTTTTTAATTTTTAGATAAGTTCAGTGATCATATGTGAAATTAACCCATTTTTATGATATTAATTCTCAATTAACGTTCGCGTTCATTTAATTATTAATTCATATTCATTTATGTATTTCAGTATTATTAATTTTAATTATAATTTCACAGTTAACAATATATTTCAATATTTACATCCATGTATCTAAAATTATATAAAAGAGGGTTTCTATCCAATATTATTGACATCTATTATAAAATAAATATAAAGAAAAAAAAAATGAAAACTTATTTTCCTCACGGCTCCATTGATATGAAAAATATGGTTGGGGACTCCATTTATAGATGAGTAGGAATTTTTTGGAGCACAGTTTTTGGTCTCGACTCTCGACACGTGTACTAACTTGGGTGAAGAGGTGGTTTTCATAAAATTTAATTTAATTATATAATTTATATATATAATGAAATAGTGTTATGGGGTGTTTGGTGTAGATTAAAATCAGATTTTAAGTGGATTATGATAGAAATTTTTGAAATGTGTGGTTGAAAAGATGTGAGACCTATGAAAAATGTGGTTGATATTGATTGTTTGACTTTAACCTAAATTAAAATCAGGCTCAAACATGCCCTTAATAATTGCCACTCATTAAATTAATACTACAATTTTTTTTATCTTCATTTCAAAATTAAGGAGATGAATGATTTCAAGATGAAGTCAGAAAAATTTATGTTTGAAGTACAAATAAGAAGTGAAAACTGAATTATAAAGTGGTAAGCAACTATTTAAATTATTTTCAAAATACATTTTTCACACTTTTATATTTAATTTAATCACATTCTTCAATAAAATAATATTATCACAACATTTCCTTATTTTTTAACCAAAATGTGTTTTTGTCACCAAAAAAAAAAAAAAAACCGAGCTCAAACAAACATATAATATGATATTATTCAATTAGCAATGAGTAAATGAGTTTTCGTTAGCTGATTTTTATGAAAAGTAGATGGATTTTTTTGGTTTTATAAGGGATGGATCCCAGACCGATCCATATTGGATTTATGTCCCATTGCTTGTAAGTTTTTATAATTCTAGTCAAGCAAATACGTTTATATGTCATGTATTTGAGCCTTGGGCTAGTTCTTCACTAGCACACGAGGAAATTACACCTACACCTGAAATTAGATTTTCAATTTCACAAATCAGATCACTAGTTTAATTTTTCAAAAATCAGGTTTTTTTATATCTAATTAAATTCTAATTATAAATTTTCATCCCAATTAATAATTTCATTCCAAAATCAAAAACCTAAATTCATCTCTCTCCCGGTCGTCTCTTCTCCTCCCGCCTCTGTATTCCTCATGTCGTTCGTTGCCGTCTTCTCTCTTCTCCCTCTCCGGCAACCATCGTTCTTCTCGCTCTCTCACACTTCTCTCTTCGATCCAACGAGATGGCTCCCTTACGTGGTCCATGGTCTAAGGTGGGTCGGATCTGTTTTTTTTTTAGTGGTCAACCAGATTTGATATAAGAATACGATGTATTAGAGGTGGAGATAGGAGTTTTCCACTGTGAATTTGGGCGGTTGGTGGAGGTCTCCTTCTTTGTATCGCGATCTGGTACGTAGCAGATCTGTAATTTTTTTTTTTTTTTT
>CAIGRF010194159.1:6873-17961 GCA_903798235.1 Fraxinus ornus | reverse complement strand
AAAAAATTTGACGATATGTGACCAGTAAATAAATTTATAACTTATAGTTATGAATCTGTGACCATTAATCACAAACTGTGACTTTATTATCGTTATTTAATAAATATTTTTAATTAATTAAATCCATACCTGGTTTTTGAATTTTCAAACTAGTTACGTTACTTTTGAATTGAGGTAAAGAATACACCTTATATATGAATTTTTCCCTAACTAGCAAATTAAATAATTTTCCAACAAAAGTGACTTTTTGAGCAACATCCTACAAAATTTGCATCCCCCGATTCCTGTGTTTCCGTAACTATCCTTAAAATGTTATATGGCATTTAATGTGTTAATTAAACCACTAACTCTTACGCGTTAAGTTAAAGAGTTCTGCTATAGGTACAAGAATTTGAATTCCTGTACATATACAAGCTAGACACATCAGGGGGCTTGGTGGGTAGAAAAATCAATTTTTTATTCACATGGGGCCCACCCCCATGTGAGTAAAATTGAAAATTATGTAGAAAAAATCTGTACTCACAACATTTTTCTAAGCTAAACTTCATATTCAAGTTCTAACGTTCGGGATGGACAATAAGAATCAAAACTCGGTACAAATAAAAATCATGAATGTAATGATGGAGTTGAACGAAATCAAAATCAATTAGTGCTCGTTCATTTCTTTTTAAGTGCGAACGGTCGTGTAAACTTTTTAATTTAACTTTTTTGTCTTTTCTTTCGAGCTATGAAGTGTTAATTATTTTCAATATATTCGTTAATTGAGAGTGTGTTAGAAGATATTTTAGTATTGAGGATCATATAAATCTAGCCTCTATTTGGTTCAGCTAAAAAATGGAATCAAACTCTAAGCTAAAATTAATAATTAATTTTCTCCATACATTTCATGTGATTCACAAATTTTTATTCTTACATTTTCTTAAATTTTATAAAAATTTACTTAAAATTCGATTTTAATCTAAACTAACCAGTGGCCTAATTTTATTACAAGAATTTGAATCAATAAGAAGTTTGTGTGAAACCGAATCGAATAAGCCTAGTTTGTTTACATTTGATTTAGTTAGGATGCTTCTCCCAAATTGCTCAACCTGACTTAGGCAAATTTCAACTTCATCCTTCTATTTATAATAATGTCAATTTATGATATTTAGAAAAAATTAAGCCCATTTTAGTATACATTCTTTTAAAATACATTTTTTCAAAACTCATTTTCAACCACACATTCTTCTATAAAATAATATTTTTCATCACATCAATAACTTTTCCTTACTTTTTAATCATATACAATAATATCCATCAAACACATCCTAAATATCAGTTGAATGGTATAGAATTCGACATGAAGACTATTAAGTCCCTGTTTGGTACCAATGAAAATTTAGATTTTAATTTAAATCAAAGTCAACAATTAATTTTAATTATACATTTCATGTAACCTACAACTTTTCAACCACATATTTCATGGGATACGTAATAAAAATTTTCAAATTCACATTTCATCAATTTTTATCGAGATTTACTAAAAAATTGATTTTAATCCAAATCAAATAAAGGCTCAAGTTGGATCTGCTATATACGTCTACATTTCCTAATTCAATTTTGACTAGGAGAAGGAAAATAAAAAAAAAGGGAAAAAAAATGCTGATATATGGATAAAATGGTAAATTGAAAAAGTAACAAGCACATTTGCTCTAATTTCAATTCAATTTTGGCCCAAAACACAGCAAAACATTCATACCGATCTCTCAGGAACAAACACACGAAGACGGTTCTCTCTTCTCCTTTTCTCCCTCTATCGAGCAATCGCCGGGTCAATTTTGTAAGCCTCGAAACCTAGATTCCTCCCTTCTACCGTATCTATCAATTTCAATTTAAAATTTTTAATATCATCTTAATTTTTAAAATTATTTATTTGTTTGTATTGATCGGCCTTTCAGAAACGAAACTGTAATAGATAATTTCCCTATGAATTTTAGCGCTTTGATTTCGCGTTTCTTAATTTCTCTACCCTTTGGGTTTATTATTTGTTTATTTTCGCTTGTTGTTAATGTCGCTAGTTCCTTGTACCTTGTGCTTTAGGTGTTGTGCCTCTCAGATCGACAATTGAATTAGGAATTATCTTGTTTTCTATTTGGAAATGTTGAAACAATTACTTTGAATTTACTTGATATTTTACCCTTTTCTATATTTAGGTTCATTTATTTCCTCTCCAATCTGACATCTTCGGCTCTGCCTAGTAGTAAAATAGGAAATAAGAAATATTTTGAATTACGTAAAGAATTTGGAATGCATCGCTTATTTAGTTTACGTGGCTATACAGGAGGTTCGTTGAGAATAGTCATTAAAGATCAATTAGAATAAGAAGTTGAATATGTGGCATTAATTTATTCCCCAAAAATGTGTTACAGGAATTCTACTTGGTGAGGAGCAAATTCACTTCTGCGAAAGTGGTGGTTGCATTTCTGTTGCTCATGAAATTGGTTTCTGCCTAGTGCGTGACCTTTGAGTTGAGCAACTTTTTATCACAATGGGAAACTTGCACCGCAGGTATGTAAAACGGTGCATTCTGATTTACAGTGTAAAAATAAATCCAAACTCTTGCATGCTTATTTTTTCGTTTGCTTCTTAATGCAGTGGGGTGTTTAGGAAGTCGAATGATAGTGCTCGACTCGTTATAACTACTTTTATGGGAATGCTGCTTGGATATTTTATAGGTGTTTCGTTCCCGTCAGTTTCTTTAACTAAGGTACATTGACTCAGAAAGTGAGTTAAACTTACTTGAGAGGTCATGTAGCACCCGTTTAGCTCATTTTATTATTTCTTTTTGGCAGATTAGTTTACCTTCAAGCCTCATGTCATCTTTTGATTTCACCTTCAATGATGATCGCCATAGTTCTGCTAGTCGTAGTTTTCCTGAAAATCTTGGTTCCGGCAGTACTCCTTTGACACCTAAGGTACTTGTTTTTCTTCCTTTTAATTCTTCTATTGCTTTCTTTGGAACTTTGAGGCTTTCTTTTACCTTGAAATCCAGTACTGATTATTCCATTTGTTTATTTATGTGGCTGGTTTCAAAATTAGTGAAGATGATGAGTGCCCCTCATCTTTTCTTTACTCATCAAATAGTTAAATGATTATAATGGATAGAAGTACAATGGATAAGTATAATTGATGGATTCTTTTCTATGCTTGGTTTAATATCCACAGCAAGGTTATGATTCATTTAACTTGTCCTGGTGATATATTTATGATTTTTGGTTTTTCAGATCTATGTTCCTTCAAACCCTCGTGGTGCAAAGTCTTTGCCACCAGGAATTGTAGTTTCAGAGTCGGATTTTTATTTACGAAGATTATGGGGTGAACCTAGTGAGGTAAGGATTAAAAAACGTGGAACTGGTATTAGCGATGGAATTTCCATATTTTCTATTTGTCACGTAATCCTCATTCTAATGGCGATTTCACTTCTACAATTCTACTGCAATACTTTGATGAGTGATCAGACTCAAACTTATATTTGCCCTTTCAGATGTTATTTTTCATTGGTTATGCATATGGTGTCTGCTCGCAGTCTTGCTATCTTTTCTGCTCCTCCATTTTCTGATGCATGGATGACAATAAGAATGATGAGTCGATGACATTAGGAAGCGTAGTGTATATTCAGTAGCATGAAAGAAATTATATGTAATTGCTTGGATAATTTTCTACATGCCTTTATATCAGAATTTGCACCCATTAAATAAAGAACAATACAACGTTTGAAACACTAACAACTAAGAAAAGGAGTTACAACCACTAAGACTCTCCCTATAAATAAGGACAAAATGCTCAAACACCAGGAACTGCTGCCTATATAACCTCCTGCACCAGCAGGACTATTTGCTAAGTACTATAATAAAACTTGTGAAATGGATTTCGAAAACCATTCATTAAACCAACCACGTAACCACTTTTCAAGTATGTGCACATAACACTGGAGTATGCTCATAAGATTGCTTTGGAACTTGCAGGATCTGAAACGGAAGCCCAAGTACCTAGTGACTTTTACAGTTGGTTTGGAGCAAAAGAACAATATTGATGCAGCAGTAAAGAAGGTTATGCCGGTTTGAATTTCATTGCAATACTTCTAAATATGAGTACCATAGGGTTTCCTAATACTAAGATTTCTTTTGATATGTTATTGTAGTTCTCTGAGGATTTTCAAATTATGCTTTTTCACTATGATGGGCGGACCAGTGAATGGGATCAGTTTGAGTGGTCACGGCGTGCAGTACATGTTAGTGTTAGGAAGCAAACAAAATGGTAAGATTCATCAATTCTAGCTTAAGATCTTTTTTAGTCGTTCTATTCATAATCTTGTGAACTAGAGACATTATGAGACCTCTTTTGAAGAGATTAAAAGTGTGTGCATTTTTATCAATTTTAGTAATGATTTTCTTGTTATCCTGGCATTGTGCCTAGGCCTCCATTGGGTACTCTTAGAAAGTAATGAGGCTGTTTTTGAGAAATAAATTTCGCTGGACGTAATTCAAAGTTTTGCGACTAAATCTGAACATTTAAGATTTTGACTGACAAGTGGTCTTATATTTGCAGAATATAGATTTTCTTTTCCAGAAATAAAGACTTAACTTCATCCTTCATTTTTTTCCCTTTTAGGTGGTATGCAAAGAGATTTCTGCACCCTGATGTTGTAGCTGCTTATGATTATATTTTCATTTGGGATGAAGATCTTGGAGTTGAACACTTCAACGCTGAGAAGTAATTATTGTTTCTTGCAGTCCCCAGTAATTTCCGGTTTCATATGTTTTTTTATTGTATCATGTCTTTCTGCTCAACTGATTCTGGGTTTTCTCTATTTGGCAGATATATTCAATTGGTTAAGAAACACGGTTTAGAGATTTCTCAGCCTGGTCTTGAACCTAACAATGGACTGACATGGCAAATGACAAAGAGGAGAGGTGACAGAGAAGTGCACAAGTAGGTTTAATAAACAGAACCCCTTAAAAAAGGAAATTAAACAAAACGCGCACATTCATAGATCTATAGGGGAAGAATCAAAGATTTCTTTTGTGAACACAGTACTTATTTAAGTTGCTTGGGTCCATGCAAGTTTTTAATATTGGTATATTTGGATGGTGATAAACAGGGATACGGAAGAAAAACCAGGCTGGTGCAGTGATCCACATTTGCCTCCATGTGCAGCGTACTCTCTTTTCTCTATCTCATCTGTCAAATTGAGAACCCTATTTGGAAATCAGGAGTACCGTTTTGGTTTTCTTATTTTTGGGTCCTTGCTGTCCATCCCTTCGGGTTCTGATTACTGGATGAATTTTTTGACACGTTTTACAAATGATTAGATGAGTTTGTATAGACCTTGTTTGTGTGTTTCTCCTTAAAATGTGATGGATATATGATAAAAGTTTATTTGCTCATCTTGTATTTACATAGATATGTTGATTAAATAAATCTAGTATGATGTGTTGTCATTCAGGTAAATATACCAAATTGGAATAGGTGAAATTAGAATAGTATGATGGACAGCTGTTAATTGATTGTGCAAAGACGAGGAAATAGGATTCTATCACGTTTTTGGATAGTGGACAGAGAAGAAACTAATAACTACCAATATAGTTTTGGATAAAATCAAAACGAGTCCAATAAATTTATGTGTTAGACAGGGTGATATTAATATATCTGTTAATCTCCGAAAGAAAATGAAAATGACATCATAAGACATTGTAAGAACAGATACATAAATTCATGTAGTTTATTGAAGATTATTGCCTTATGTAGAGTTACATGAAGAAAGAAAATTAGCACAATCCCAGATACCTACAAAGTTTTGTTGAGATGAGTTGATTTCCTCTGAAAATTGATCAAATACACCGTGCGCGCACACACAAAAAAGGATCTTGATATGGACTCACAATGGACACATTGACTGAATAGGAAATGCCAAGTAATGAAAATATCTTTTTGCTTGCATTCAGCTTTGTGGAAATTATGGCTCCAGTGTTTTCTCGTGAAGCTTGGAGATGTGTTTGGCATATGATCCAGGTACATGTCTAGTTTTAGGGTCACATAACTTTGCTTTACATGTTCTCTTTTTCTATATATTGAATATCTTCATTCCAGTGCTTTAAATCAACTTCTTTTCTTACGAGTCTCTTTCAGCCCGTAACAGTCAACACTAACTTCTCTAATTATGTGCCTGCAGAATGATTTGGTACATGGATGGGGTTTAGATTTTGCACTCAGAAGATGTGTCGATGTTAGTCTTCTCTCTCTCTCTCTCGGGGTGTGTGTGTACTTGTGCATGCATGTAGATAATGAGTCCCCCTCCCTATAAAGGAAAAAATAGAGAAGGAAGAAAACAAATAATGCATTCATGAAATAGTAGCAGATAATAAGGAAATCGTAGAGAAAAAGATGTTCCATTCCACCGTTTGAAGAGTTCCAAAGTCTTCATGCTGTGTTGCATATTGGCAGCTAGCCACACCATATTTGTTATGTTCTGGAATAAAACATATATCTGTGTTTTTGGAAAAGTTCTCAACCACTTTTGTTTTGCCCCTGCAGCCTGCGCACGAAAAAATTGGTGTTGTTGATTCTCAGTGGATTGTGCATCAAGTAATTCCATCTCTTGGAAGTCAGGTCTGTCATCATCAACTTGTTAATCTCTTCATAATCATATTTCCATATTTTTCTGCATTTTTAGCATTCAGACACCATATTGAAATTTATTCACGTGACAATTTCTTGATCTGGTCTCTCCATTATTTAAGAAAGAAAGTCCTGTATACAGGGAGTATGCATATTGCTTATGTCAGCTTAAAAGTCCATCCACCTGCTCTGCATTTTGGGATGATTGAATATTAATACAATACAGCCCATAAATTGATCCTTTTTTAAATGAGAGGATCTGAAGAGCAGACGTTAAAAGTACTTCTGGTTGGAATCCTTTCAAATTCATTCCATTGAGGCCATTGAAGAGTTTTATCCTGGGTTTGCGTAAGTGTATTCTTGAGCAGATTTTCAGTGCAGCCGCTACGCTTTTCTATTGCTCCAAGGAAATATGTGTAAAGGACAATAATTCAGAATGGCAGTTACCACTGTTTTTATTGTGAATAAGTGCCTAGGCTAGGATATTTCCGAATTCTAGGGTGCTACTGAAAATAGGGATTTGATCTAAGAGATACATGGTTTTGGTGTCAATTCATCTTATTTTAAACACAGTTTCATGTTGGTCAAAACATTAATTTAGTCCTTCACACTGCAGAATATGTGCTAAATAAACAGATAGGATTACTGTTCGTTTTCGTGTCAATTGTTGTCGAAAAAACACTTTACTCATTTAGAATAATTTATGTCGATGATGTAATTATCTCCAGTGGGAGTTGAAGAGAGAATAGGGAACTGTAATACGGGATGAGGAAAAGTAGATTTTGTGGGGCTTAGGGATTTCCCATTTCTTTTCTATTTTTCCTATCTTACAATAGTTCAAATGCAACCATGACTCTTACCCCCTTTTTCCTAGGTTTACTTCAGTAAGAACAGTGCTAGCCCTCTATGGTCTCTCAAACATCTTCGTTGCAGTATCTCCCTGGTTTTTGTTTCTTTTGCATATACCATTAGATTGACAAAATTTATTTACTTCAAATTTGTTTTCTTTAGGTTATAAGTGCTTCTGTTGTATAAGAAATCAATTTCGATGATTATATCGAGTGTTGTGTTTCATGTTTGGTAGTAATAATTTCACACTGCGTGTATCCATAGTATGTGAAAATGTGACTGCTTTTTGCCTTTAACATTGTGCGTATCCATAACATGTGAAAATGTGAGATGTTCTGCCCTTGGCTATCAGATTAAAATCGACGGCAACATTGGCCAGACACTTGAAAACTTGTGTTGGACGTGTACAACATGCACTTGTTGCCCTGTTATCATATATTTGATGGATGCATCTACCCTCTTTTCTGGCCTTGTCCCCCATTGGATGTCCATGCTGTCTTTATTCCATTCCTTTTCAGACATGCCTTTTTTTATTTTTATTTTTTTTTACCTCTTTTTGCTTGTTTCTCTTTTTCTGGTAAGTTTTTACCTCGTCTCTAATTCCGAGATCTGAACATTCAGGGTCAATCTGAGAATGGGAATACTCCATGGCAAGGGGTATGTATTTACAATTTCTCTATATTGTCTAACAGGGGCTGTATTCTTGGTTTCCCCCGTGATTGCATTAAACTAGCTGAAATTTTCCTTCTCTCAGGTACGGGACAGATGCAGAAGTGAGTGGGCAATGTTTCAGGATCGCCTCTCTAATGCAGACAAGAAATATTTTGCACAGCTTGATAATAATTAACTACTATATGCTCCTGATCTTTCTTGTATATTGTGTTTCCTTTTTCTTCTCCTTGAGGAACATTTCATAGTCCTATTCTTTTACGTGAGTTATTTACCTCTTTTTAGTTGTAGGCTAGCAACTTTACGAGCACTGTAACAAATACGGTCTGATGTTGGATGAGTACTTACTGTATTTGTGCATAAGGTTTAGGGTATATTGATTTTTCTTTTGTCCTACTGTTTTAACCATCACTTTTGAGTTGTGCACAAATATTCTGTCCTGCAGTTGACTATAGGGGAATTACTCTTACGTAATCTATGTTGAGTTTGGTTCTCTTTTTTTTTGGGTTGGGGCCGGCTGGCCAACCTTTGCTGGGTCTCTTCTTTCTGATGGGTTTGCATGGCTTGTGAAAAAATGTGAGCCTTGTCGGATTTCTGTCAAAAGAATGGATGAGTTACTTTTTCCTAGTGAAGAAATTGCCATTTTGTTTAAAAATGGCTAAATCTTGAGCATTTTTCAATAGTGAGGTGGGTTTTTGGTGGGGGGGTAAGTTGGGCGTGCCGCCGCTCATCCCACTAGCAAGTCAAGCTAACTTAGCTCGTGTTCTGAGACAAGCTCTGGACAAGAGTTGCGCAGCAATTTACTTGTGCAAACCAGCTGGCTTGTGCCGTGAGCCGACTTACGGGCTTGCCTAGGTGGGCAGTCTGCATGTCTGCTATTTCTCTGTGCTCTTCAGTAGTATAGTTTTGCAACTATCACTCTATTGGTTTCGTAATTCGTTCGGAGTTGTTATTTTCTTGCTCTCGTAATTTCTTAATCTCTATTTCTGTTTTGCTCGTTGAGTTATACTCAATTTACATAATGGCTCACTCATCATCTTCTTCTTGGAATGAAAATGATTTATTCAGTTTTCAAAGATCCAACTAAAAGATTAATTTTATTACGGCCCTCGATAAGATTAAAGAAGAATTAAAGTTATTCTTCCAAAAATACGGAGATAATATTTCTTTAGCATTTGATATTATGTTTTATGTTGGCAGTAATTGGTACGTTTATTTAATAGCATTGTAGCTTGATGATAGCAATTTGATTCTTGCGAAGAAATTATTTGTTGTTGAATACATAGCATACGATGAACACAAATTATTGCACAACACCTACAAGATTTTAACTTGATAAATAAAATATTTATGTATATATCTTGTATACATGCAGGGTTAATAATACTATTTTACGACATCTACAGTGGTTAATTTTTCTTTTCGTTCTATTAGGATGTTTGAAAAGTTTGGAGTCATAAATGTCAATCTCATCAAGACTTTTCTCATAATTCCCAAAACAGTATTAATGGAATTCAATTTAATTTTTTCCACGTAGATTTGAACCAAATTATAATAGTATAGAAACTTTAATTCGTTATAGAAATGAGATAATTATTTTTGTAATCAATTTCAAAATTAAGTTATTTTGACTGATGATGAGTAAAATATATGCACTTTGTTTAATAATTTGTTAAATATATTTTCGTGTGCTATGCAATGTGAATCACGTTTCCTCCAAATTAAATTATTTTATACCCCATTGTTAAGTTTTTCTTTAGTCTTTTTACAGTGCATGGGTGGAGATTTTCTGTACATATGTGTTGCGATGGAGGGCACAATCAAAATTATTTTTTGTCGTATACCAATTATCTTTATTCTAACCACAATGTTCAACCCTGTGTCGAATTGCGTGGCTGAACATTGGTTTCGTTTACTTCAAAATAATTTAAGTTTTATCTTCAAAACAAATACGCGATGCTACGAAAACGAATTATAGAATTATGTTATATGTACTCTGGTTCGAACTATAGAGATTGAAGTTTTTCCAAGTTTGAAATGTATGAAACCAACATATTTGGAACACCAATATGGGATGAGATATGAGTAAGGTCAACTCCTCCAATATACTTCAATGTTATTATGTTGGAATGCACACCGATATCAGTATCCAATATTATAACGATATGAATCTCTGTGACCAAGTCGATATGTCATACGTATTGTACGTTTTGAGAGAATATATGCTCTTATCTTTCACGACTTTCTGTTGCGCTCTCCAACATTCGAACCTAAAATGTCTGTCATATGAGAAATTTAAGTTGAATCATGGTATTAATTGAACGTAATTAACGTAATTGTGGTGTAAATATAATTATTAGTAGGCAGTAGTTATATAGACACCTTCACTTCTCACAAGTGCATCACGTTGTCCATCGCTGTCGACCACCACCACCGGCCACCGTCTTCTTCCGTCACCAATTTAATCTTGAGCCCGGTGAGTTTTTCTTTTTTTGTTTTGCAAATTCCGGCTGCCCATCGTTTTTTTTTTTTTTTTGGTTTTTTTGTTTTTGTTTTTGGTGTTATGATCTGATTATGAGTTATTGACATCATGATTTTGTGATAGTTTTCAATTTATTTGAAATATGATTTATGAATTGGAATTGGGCATTTGGGGGAAACTAAAATTGGAATTGAAATAGGAAATGGAATTTGGAATTGGAATTGGGGGAAAATAAAATTGAATTTGGAATTAAAATTGGCTTTAGGGTTTAGGGTTTGGAATTCGGAGAAAATAAAAATGGAATTGAATTGAATTTGGAATTAAGTTTAACATACATTCATCATTCATGAGAAATTAGTTGCATTGATTTCAGGATTGATTTATGTTGCACACTTGCAATTGTAGATTATGGAACGATTTTTTCAACCCAA
>CAIGRF010194143.1:17838-31257 GCA_903798235.1 Fraxinus ornus | reverse complement strand
CATTTGGAAATGAGAAATTGTGAGTGGCAGCAATGAAATCCTCCTATTGTTACTTTCCCTCGACGAACGCGGATGAATTAGTTGAAGTAGGATCTATAATCTTCCTCTCAATGGATGTGGTAGAAGGAGGGTTTTGAAAAGTTTTGCTCCCCCCACTGTAGTGATAATGACGGTAAGATAGCTTTATTTAATAATATTATATTATAAATTATTAAATAATTCAATTACAACTTGATTTGAAATAATAAAATTTTAGCCCGATTATCGTTTTAATTACGTTTTAGTGTATTTATATATGTATCGAATTATATTTTCGATTATTACGATCGTTGATTGTATACGGTCATCGGTCAACAATATCCGCTTCAATTCCTGAATTTGCCCCTGTGGGTAAGGAATTCATAACAAAACATAATATTCCAACTGAAGTCTTCAGGTTCAACCTGAAGAGGTCTCTTCAGAAGAAGACAAGGAAATATCTGCAAAGCCTGGACCAATGAAAAAAAATTGAAGAATGGACAATAAATGTTCTCATAGTAGGTACAAATTTGCAGCACACGTTTCAGTAATTTTCTTTTGGGAGTATTAAAATTAACTGGGATGTAACCGTAAGTTGCTTCTTTTTGATATTTTCCTTTCAATGAAATAGAATATTGATTTTTAATGAATAAAGAGATTTTTTGAAAAAAAAAAAAATGTAGAATGAGGCGTTTTTAGGCTTTTTGGAGAAAAGTGTGATAGTTTTAGCCCCTGTTTAAGTTCCATATTTTGAGAATATAGTCAAAAGTGATTTTTAATGTGTAGTTAAAAGCATGAAAAAATTTGAATTTACGTGCAAAATTATTTTATTGAAAGAATAGGATATAAAGAATATGGTTCGAGCGTGGACTTAATTAGGGGTATTAAATGGGGTGAGTCAAGCGCGAGCTACCTTGCCTCTCGAAACCTAGGCTCAGCTTTCCCCACAAACTCGTCCCTTGGTCGACTCGTTGGCTATTTTTTTCTTTTATACTGATAATTGCATTGTTACTATAATGAAGACGTAGATTTCTAAGAAAACATAAGAAATTATAAATTTGTAAAAGCATCATCCTTTTTTCGGGCTTGAAACAATATAATGATTAAAAATTAAAACTTAATTACAATTCAACATTCGTAGTATGCAATATCACATTTCAAAAAAATATTAGGACACCTTCATCTTCTTGAAAAATTATTGATGGATACAGACGTGTACTCCTATTAGGTTTGGCGAAATTTATAGATGGTCAAGTTTCATTTCAACCATAAAGTAATATTCATTACCATACCCCTTATATCTATCTATTTATAAATTTAAACGGTTTAAATTCTTCTCAAGGCTTGTATATATTTAGATATTTATTTTAGTTCAAAAAAAACTAATTTAATTAAGTTTTGATTTTTTTTAAATAAAGGTTAAAATAAATAAAATTTGAGGCGAACATTTTTTGGACACACTCATTTTTCATCTTTGCCCTTGATTACGTTCTTGCTCCAAAGATGTATTTTCGGCATTCGAACTCTTACCCCTCTTTATCAAGACTCGAGAGTTTGTGAGTGCATCCTCGTAAAGAAAGGAAAAACAATAGTACTCTAACAAGTAGCATCCCAATAGAAATGCAAATACTATAGAAAATTGTGGCGCAGTACCGTAAAGTCTAACACAAACTCTCGGCCTTTAGAACGTGCTATTGAAAATTGTTTGCCAGCATCCAGTATACTTTTAGTAAGTCTAAGCTCTAATTGTTGAACACTTCAAAAGGTCGAAGTTCAGTAATTGACTATCTTTTCGAGAGAATCAATTGAACTTCATTTAGATTAAATTCTCAAGCTATTTGAGTTTTTAAGTTTGGCCTAGAATTTAAATGTACAATCAATTCTTTCGTTGAGCTTGATTATTATCACCATCGATCACTGCAAAATAGAATTTTGTTTTCATCTAAATGTGTTTGGGGTCACGATATTGTAAAACATACACATTCTCAATTTCATTGCATTTTCATTGTCCTCTTCCCACATAGCATACAAATTTCAATCTAAGATTTTCCCACTGAACGCAAATATGGAAGGAATTGTTATTTGTGATTAAATTGTAGTCTATGATAAGTCATAGTGGAAACTGGAAAAGCATACTAAAAATGAATATGCTACTTGTATATAATTTTATGTATATAAGGGTGTCTACACTCTCATATCCACCCACATGTAAGGGTGTGGACGGGTCATGCTACGTGTACATAGATGATGTACACATAGGGATGACATAATGTGAGTAGGGTGGGGCCATGCTACAGTATTTTGGGTCCCGCCCCACTAACATTATGTGAACTTCTATGTACACATAGATTAATCTTGGTGTGGATACTCTTATGTACACGTAGACAACCCACTAAAAAATCACATTTTCCAAACATTGTAGTAATCAACTGTAAATTATACTTGAGACTTTTATGCAAAGTTCAAACTTGATATATAGCTACAATGTACTTTAGGAATAGATATATGTAAATGAAAATCGAGTATATGCGATCATATTCAAGTAATCATATGTAATATATGGAAACAATTTTACCCTACAAACTCAGTTATCATGACTTCCAAGTAAGATCAAAAGTTACCATAAATTCGATAGTATGAGAATGTGAAGTGAGTGAAAGATTCGATAGCTTGAAAAAAGAAACCAATAAATCCAATACAAATCATTCTTATCATTCCAATTTTTACATTCGACCATCCGAATCGATTCTTTATTTATTTATTTATTTTTTTGCGTAAATTTGTCGTTTAAGATATGTTTTGCTCAAAGAAAGATTGATTTGAGGGTTCAAATGTCAATTATGACTATTAAAATATTTAAACAATAAAGACAAATGAGATGTTTTGCTGTAATCATCTTTACTAAAAAGATATTTAACCCTTTTTGGGGCTTTTTTGAAATTTATTTTTACTCGAATTCATTTCTAATTATACGTTTTTTCTAGTAAAATAATTTTATACATAAACCTAAATATTTCTTACTCTTTTAACCATAATTTTTCGAAATTCACTTTTCATAAAATTTTTTTTTTAAAAACTCTAAACAAACTCCTAGCCCCTATTCGGTGGTGATTAAAATAAGATTTTTATTAAATTTTGATAAAAATTGATGACATATGTATTTGAAAAATTGTGAATTTCACGACACATGTGATTACAATTGATTATTGATTTTAATCTAAAATCACTATCAAATATTGGGATTAATTTGCTGTTCTTCTCATTTGTATGTACCACTTAAATAATTAAAGGAAAAGAAAAAATAGGTAGCCTGAGACCTTCTCTCTGCTTTACATTTGGAGAAAAATCAGACAATTTCAGCGTCATTTGGAGAATTTTGTGATTTTTTGACCTTTCTCAAATCAATTCAGCTCACACCAAATCACTATAATCCAGGAAAAATTATAGCAAAAGTTATTTCTTTACGAATTTAAGGTAGACAGAAGAAAACCCAGAGAGATGGATAGAGCGTTCTCTGTGGATGAGATGGCGGACCATTTCTGGTCGCCGCAGCCGCCGTCGATTCCGCTGGATTTGGAAGAGAAGGATGAGGAGGAGCACTCGTCGTCCTCCGCCACTGCTGCATCGTCCTCGTCGAAGGCGACGAAGATGAACCGGAGCTCATCAGAATGGGCATTTCAGCGCTTCCTACAGGAAGCCGCCGCACCTGATCATTCCCCTGCACCATCTATGCATCCCCAAAACGCCGACGTGGAGATCGAAGACAATAGTCAGCATCAGCATCGGAAGATGGTGGCGGCGGCGGTGGCTGCGGGCTCTTTACAGCCTGCTATTCCGGTGAATTCTGATGAGTACCAGGCCTTCCTTAAAAGCCGACTCGAGTTGGCTTGTGCAGCCGTCGCGTTTACCCGGGTATTATGCAATTCTTCAATTTCAGATTTTCTTACCCAAAAAACAGAACTTTGGAGTTTTCTATGTGATTTTTGGAATTAGTTTGAGCTGATCTGAGAATTTTGTAGTTTGTACATTGTGCCTTATTAGTTGTATCTTCCCAATTTTATATTGGTTTTCTTTTTGCTTCATATATTTTCACTTTCTCTATACTAAAACATGTATGTGAGTAAACTGTGCATTGTGAATTGATCTATGCAGGCAGCTAATGTAAAGGATCAAGATTCAGCAGCTGTTACTCCTGATAACAGGACGCAGGCCTCTATTTCATTGCAGCCGGGGCCTCAGGTTCCTCAGAAAGGTTAGCACGCTGCATCTTATTTAATTTGAATTATGTTCATTCGAGGAAAAACGTGAGTATACAAATGCATTTAATATTATAAATGTGTATGGGAATGTATTGAAATGCTGCTGGCTGTACCTTTGAACTAACTGGATCATTATATCTCACATGTATGTACTTTTGTCTAGCAGCGAAGAGGTCGAAATATTTCTTTTTTAGTAAAATTGTGTTCTTGAAAAACGAGAAAGTGGAGAAAGGAAAGTAACAGGCACTCAACTGCCACTAGCTGTCCAATATTTTGCTTACAATCATAAATGGAGATCATAATTCAGACTTGCCCCAATTGATTCTCATTGCTGTTCGAATTCTGGCCAATTTTTCCTCTCCATGTGTACTAGTCGCATTAAATTTAATGTTGTCACCTTTAAACCTCATCTCTAGTTTCGATTTGGTAGCAGATTATAATTTTCTCCTTCTTCTAACATTAGTAAGAGTTCTGTACGGACCTATTTGCGAAAGGTCAAATGGTTTTTTCATGTAGAATGCATATTTTTATATAAACTTAATTGCAAGTGATATAGCTAAATTTCTGATACTTCACTTTGTCTTTTGGGCAAAGAAGGAAAAGTTTGTGTTTTCTGTTTTCAAGTTCTTGTTTATTCTTTCCTGATATTGACCCTAATGTGTTTCCTTCCAAAATTCAAGTGATGAAACCATTTTTCGGCAATTCCCTATAAGTCAAAAGCTAGCCTTACAACTAAAGAAAGGTTGATACCAATCCCTCTTTTCTTTTGTGCTTTAGTGGTCTCAAATAGGGCTCAAGCTAGGGACATTACTATATAAATGAGACTTCATCCTTATGCATTAAATACCTTTTAAATTCTTTACATGATTTTCTTGCATTAAGCAGACCTATTGTTGAATGATATATGCCACTAAGAGTTACATTGTATTCAGCTAAAGGAACAACGAGCTTATTCAAACTAAGAGCTGAAACTTTGGAGTTACACGTGACTGCAATTGTTTCACATGGAAAATTAAAAGATAAAAGTGAGCTTATATACGTGGCTGAACCCAAGGTCTAATAACATAAGCTTTGGGTGTAAAATTGGGCTCAAAAGATGTGTGTTGGACCTAAGAGTAGCGAAGTCCTTAGGTGGTCAAACCTATGATACGCTAAGAACTATATGAATGTTTTGTATTGTTGTTGCAATATATTTTTCTTAATCTTACAGTGAATTGATAATTTATTTTGCTTTTTCTCTACTCAAGGTTAATTTATTAGGTGAACACGTCTTTGGATATTTTTACTATCAAAGTTGGATGTTAAATCCTCTTTATATGAAACCTTCAAGTTTCGTTAGTTAACAATGATGATGTGTTTTGTTAAACTTAGCAAAAGACTATCCAACCTCACGATTCACCGTTTTCTCCCCTTTCCTGATATGCAATGTTGACAACCAGTCTCTTGACTTCTTCAATCTTCATATCTACTAATGATCATCTTTCAATTAATACATTCAGGCTTCACATTAGAATGTTAAGTCATCTAGAAATCCTTTTGATTGAAGCACTTTCCTATTATACATCTTCACTTCTGACAAGTAAAACAATAGTATAAATCAGTACAAACACCATGGGATCGTGTTTTTCGTATATTGGCCGCCAAGGAATTCATTACAAGGCAAGGCCTAAATGACTATGGCTTAAAAACTGTTTCTAACATTGTTTTTTGTTTGGGTCTTCTTTTACCTCTTTAACAGCTGGACTGGGTTTATCGAATGGCCAAGATAAGGACACTAGTGTGCCAATTGGTGTACCTTCCCTGCCTGCAGTGCCGAGAAAACCTGTGACCCAGGTGAAGTCAATAACAAGTGGATCATCTGGGGACCAGTCAGATGATGATGAAGCTGAGGGAGACACAGAAACAACTGAGAATATGGATCCTACAGATACAAAACGCATGAGGAGGTATCAACAATTTAACTTTTATTTGTCTATCCTATTAGATGAGTACAATATGAGAGAATTGCTAAAGCAATTTGCATGCAAAAATCTACCAGTTTTGATAATAAAATCATATTAGTATCCTCTCTGAAGGATCCTTCTTCAAAAGGGACTCTTTTTATATGTGGGTGTATTTATGTGTGCATCTTGATCCAACGATCCAGTAATGAATTAAAAATTAAGAATAATAGTGATGGGGTGAGGACTGTTGTCACCAGTGGGGTTGGTAGAAGCTTCTTAATGCTGCCTTTGCAGCCAACGGTTGAGGAAGCTGCAAGGCAACCAACTCTTTACTAATACAAATGAAAATCTATATGGATATCACACAGATCAGAGAAATTCAATCAGCGAGACAACAGATTATATCAAAAGATTTTAGATTCTATGAAGAGATTATATATAAATAGATTTATAAACACAAGAAATGGAGGTATAGGGAAAAAATTGAAAAAAAAAAATTTGTTAATGTGTTTTTATTTTGATTCTGGTTCATGTATTTCATTAATTTTACTTTATCACCTCCTTACAATATTATATATGCTTTTTTTTTTTTGTCACGAGGATGGGTGTGGGGTTGGGATGTCCAAATTTGTTGAAAAGACAGTTATTTGACCTGTTAATTTTAAGTGTGGTAACATAATCCACTTGAACATCCTTTTTGTAGTATGTAAGTTTCTGCCTAATACAAACCGGTCTGAAAATCGTAATAAAATGTGATTTTTTATTTAAAAAAAGCATAAATGGGGAAAATGTATGTTGCTAAAATACTTATACTGTATTGCTTAAGAGTACAAATATTTTAATAACATCCAAAGTTCTTGTTTGAAATATTTCATATCTTGAGAGAGGCGCATTACAACATGCATGCTTGTGTCAAATTTTCTTTTTCTTCTTCAAGCATGGGAAATTGCTTTTCTTTTTAATAGAACTCAATAATTATGTTGGATATTCTAATACTAATTAATGGTCTGTCAATTATGAGATTATAAAAGCGTATGTCAGTGAACAATAAATTGACAAATAGACTGGCTTCAATAATTAATAACCACTAATTAGTTTACCTTGTTATCTATGTTTTAAAATATGTTTGATCATTTATTTTTTCATATTTCAATGTCATTGTTTCCTAATAATTTTATGGTAATGTGGTAAAATAAGTTCAGTCCTCTTATAGTGCATTTTTTTTTTTTCCAGAATGGTTTCAAATAGAGAATCTGCTAGACGCTCGAGAAGAAGAAAGCAAGCCCATTTGACTGAGATTGAAACACAGGTATATATTCTACTCTTGTCACCTTCATTTATTATTTTCTGGGATATTCTCGTCATTTTTTACTTGTACTTCTTCCTAGGTCTCTCAACTAAACGGGGAAAACTCTTCTTTACAAAAGCGCCTCTCACAGATAAACAATAAGTACAATGAAGCAGCCGTTGATAATAGAGTTCTGAAAGCTGACGTTGAGACACTGAGAGCGAAGGTGAGTAAACCAAGTGTTCTGTCATTTTATCCTTGTGAATCTTCTTTAGGCAGTTCAAAAGGAGGGTTTGAGTTAGAAAACCTAATGCATTTTCTCATGAAAAAGAAATGACTAACAAGAAAAAAGTTCTAATATCATCTTATTGGTGGTCACGGGTATGAAAACAATGCTCTTAAACTTCTCTGTTCAGTTTATATCAGATTCGGGTCCATAACCATGGCTATCAATGCACAGTATACTTCTCTGTATATTATCAAATCATTTTACCTTTTTATTGTATGACTTGGGTGTGCGGATCTGTATTCTTCAAGTCTAGTATCCAAGTTTAGTTGATAATCCCGCCTTCTTTAATAGGTGAAAATGGCAGAAGAAACTGTTAAAAGGGTTACCGGATTGAACCCGCTTTTCCAAGCCATGTCTGAAATATCCACGATCAGTATGCCATCTTTTGGTGTTAGTTCTGATACATTAGCAGATGCGGCTGCACCAGTACAAGATGTCCCAAACCAGCATTATTATCAAGCTCCTAATAACCACATGTCGATAAGCGATCATATGATCCAAAACAGTTTGGTAAATATTCCTCCGGTGGATAACATAAATCAGAATTCAGCAACAGAAGAAATCGGGGGGGACGAGGTGGGAGGAACTGTTTCTATGCAGCAAGTGGCTAGCTTGGAACATCTGCAGAAGCGAATCCGTAGTGGGTTAAGACACCAGTAAGTTTATGTTGAATAGCTTGACAGAAAGGTCTTCACCAACTTCTATTGGTGTATATACAGAAATTCCTCGTGTATGTCTAAATGCTTCAAGGAAAAGATTTTATCGTTGTAATGTTCAGAAGCATAGTTTTTTTTTTTTCCCTTGGTTCCTAAATTTGAATAACAACTTTAATAAGGATCCAAATATTTGTCAAAGACGATGTCTTTTTTTTTTAATATCGATAAATGTGAATTTGCTTTCTTCAAAACTAATACACAAGTACTCCGGGCGTATCCAAATTTACAATCAAAAGATGTACAAACAATGAGATATAAAGACTCAAAATGAATCAAAATATGAGGATACAATAAAAATATCATTTTGTATACATGTGTTTTGATTTGTTTTACTATGCTATCGGAGCGTGATTTAAGATAATAAAAAATCTTCTTCTTTCTTGCCGTCCAAATGTGGTAAATGGTGCTAACAAAAGCAATTCTCTTGGCTTTGCTTTGTCAAGATGTCTATCGGACCTCCTTTTTAATCCACTTCAATGAGCTAGCTGACGTAGACATAGTCCATCCATCTAATACCCGTTACTTTCAAATCTGCCCCCATGTAGATGAGCTGAACGGACAATCAAAGAACAGGTGTTGGCCGGATTCTGCTGTTTGTCCACAAAAAACACAGTTTCGATCAATATCCAAGTGTTGTAATTTATCCTTGGCAAGTAACCTAGACTGGGCACTTAGCCAAAAAATTAACGAACGTCTTCCAAACATCCGTTGCCTAGACTTTGTTAGTACCCTTGGGGCCGGAAATAGTCGTATGACTGGCAAATAAGTAGGCTGCCCCCATTATTCCAGTTCGCCAGGTGCTGAATGACAGCTTGCACGCTGCCCTCTTTTTGATGAACAAGCTCCGAATGGTCAACAAATTCTTAAGCAATGGGGAGTCGTCATTTTTAGTTGTCCACTCCCAAATACCCTCTCAAATACACACGATTGACCCAATGGACCCCAAAGAGTGTTTTTCTTGTCATGTATGTTCCAAAGGGATTTGGCTAGCAACGCACTGTTCCAACACTTTTATGTCTCGAAATCCCAATCCTCTCTCGCTTTTGGGAAGACAAACATTCGTCCAAGCAACTAATGAATTTTTGGAATTCCAAAGAAAGTTTCTACAAAGCCGTATATTTCTTGACGTAACCGTGGCCAGAATTGGAAATATAGATAACCAAAAGCATTCCACTCCTTGCAAGACCTTCCTCATCAATTTCGACCCTCCCAACATAGGACGAAGAAGTGCGTGTCCATGCATTAATGTATGCAATCTTATCCAAGAATAGGGCATAGTGATTAACTTTCAATTTTACTGCAGCAGGCCCGCAAGTAGAATCCCCAAATATCTAAACGACATAGTCCCCTTGGGCATGCCCACAACATCTTGGATTTCATCCAAATCTGTCCTTGATTTACTCAAATTTGCCCTCAATCCCGAGCAATCACTGAACTTGGACAAGCAATGCATTAGTATGTGCACCGAAAAAACATCACCTCTAGCAAATAACATCAAATCGTCCGCATAAGCCAAATGCGTGATTTTCAGGGGCCCGCATTTTGGATGGTAGTTAAATTCACTATTGCTAGTAGCCGCCTTCAATGATGTTGAAAAATATTCAAGACAAATCACGAATAAAAATGACAATAAGGGATCACCTTGTCTTAGTCCCCTTTTACCCTTAATGAAACCATGCAAGCTACCATTAAGTGCAACCATCACCCACCTAATGAAACCATGCAAGCTACCATTAAATAAATGTGATGAACGGATGAAGCATGAGAACAGCAGACTTTCTAATCCTTGTCTGATGAAATTGAACCAAGAATCCATCGATTAACAATAATTGGTATAAAACTAATATCAAAATGAATGAGTTGTGCACACGATAAAAGAAAGCAGCAGCTACAACAAGTACTGATTACATTAGAATGTCTCAAACTTGGGAGTTCTCCTTCGTGCTCGAGACTTTAGCCTCTGGTTTCTCTTCTTCACTGACTGTTGTAATCTTCTCAGCAGGAGGCTCCTCTGAAGACTCAGTATTCTTCTTCAGTTCCGACTCCAGTTCTTTTGCAGCCTACAACAGAAATATGTCAATACCTGGAGTCCGTTCTGTCTGTTGATATTCTATATGCACTAGCAGAGAGTAAAATTAATACACAAACACACACAGAGATGAAATCCCAAGCTAGGAGTTCATATTTTTCCTAAGAGAATATATAAAGGAAAACTGGCAAGCTTATTGAATGGTAAAGATAAAAACTGCTTAGTTTAGATGATTATATGAGTTATAATCTACGCGTTGGACACTCAAAAGCACAAAAAGTGATGAGTTTGTAGCCCATTCTTTTTGTGATTTGCAGAAAATGAACAAAGGAATCATGATTTAGTGCAATCAAAAGGAGCATACATAACATATGCACCATATCAGTAATTTTATGTATTACAAGCTTCCTCTAATTTAGTTCATCATCCCCTTTCATAACTTCTTTGATCAGAAAATAAAAAAGCAACCAACAGAACCCCACATAATTTCTTGGATTGGGAAAGAAAAAGAAACAAGCAGAATCCCACACAATTAAGAAAAGCTAGGAGATTTCTGTTTAGACAATAATACATGTACCTCCGGGTACTTCTAAAAGGCTAGCATTTCCTTGTCGGTGATGTTTTGAAAATTGATACTTTCTAGAAACTTTAAGAACTGTTTTAGAAACCTGAATAAAACTTCCTACCTTTTTACCTTTCATAGATTTCAGAAATTTTCTCAAAGGGGAACTTGATGATACTCTGAGAAAACTTTGAAAATGTTACAACTTCTGTTATGTTTCAAATGTATATACTTTTACTAAAGTATTGATTACAAACAAGCTAATGGAATTAAAAAAATTAAAGAAAGTAGAATGATGTCCATTGAGTGTATTTTGTGAAGAAAATAAATAAAAACCTTGACATTGAAAGAAGAGTAGTTAAAAAGAAAGAATCAAGAAGAAAATGACAAAAGCAATAGACAATTCAACAATCATGTTAGCAAACTTTTTTATTCAATTTGCAGTTCCCCACACCACAAAGAATTAACAGAAGCAAGAATAAAATTTGGTTAGCACTCGTAAATTATTATGATATCTATACTTAACTATTAATTTTACAGTCAATTCAATCTTACAAACAACAATTATAGATTTAACAACTATATTAATGGCAATCTCCATTTTCTATTGAGAAAAGTCTATGATAATAAGTTGAACAAATTATAATGCAGTATGTAGCAGGAGAAGAGCACTTTTAAAGATATTGGAATACTCGAATTTGTCAAACTTTCAAGTCGTGAATCAGAGATGGAGACTATGTTGTTCAATAGTGATGCTCATGGTGAATGAAGATAAATTAATTTGGGAACTTGAAGCAATTTTTATATTTTATTTATTTATTTTTTGAGTATGTCAGTTATCTCAACATATGCTTGTTTACTATTAGTAAAATCCTTTCCTGACTACAAAATAAATTACATTAAAATTTCAACTTGACTGTTGCATGTTATTTGTAGTATTTAATCAATACTAAATAGACTGCCTTAACTGGAATATTGAAATAATTATTACATATATCAAAATATATTTTTCATGACATATTTTCCCAAAGTTTCATGGCCTATTTTTTGTTAGAGGTGAGCCTATTAAATTATTTTGTATTTCTCATTTCAATTCCATGCTACCTAAAAAACTATGTTCATGGAAAATTAACAAATTTACTTTGCCAGTCTAATTTGGGAAATGAATCGGAAAGAATGCAAAACAGTATATCCTGATATTTAACTAAAGCTCATAGTTTTTTATTTAAAAAATAAAATAAAATTAATAATACTAAAAAATAAAAATTGGACACTTGTTGAAGTATGAGAAAGAGATACCTTTCAGAAAGTTCCTCTTGGTCCCACAAATTAATCTCTTTTCTTATTTTCTTCTCATTTCTCTTGAAAATCAAACAAAACAACAAATGTATTTCTCCCTTCTATTCTAATTTTCACACTGCATTTTATCTCCATTTCTCGTGTTCCCTTCTTTCTCTCCACACCAAAAACACCGCCAATATCAATTGTTGACGAATATCAAATAAAACAAATACAAACCAACAACTTGTATATCATTACTTCGAAGTTCTAATAGTTCACACACTGGAAGCAAGCAAGTTTGCGAATGCTTAAAAGCTTCTTATGAGGAGCTATTTTTTCGCAGCAATCCCAAACATGCACATAATTTATTTTGAAAAAGTAGTAGATAAAAATTGTCCTGTGGGGGAACTGGTAGGAGAAAGAAACACAGAGGACAAGTGGGGGAAGTTGCAACAACGGTCCAATCCTACAAGGTCATTTGTACTTGGGGTCCCCATTCTAATCTTTTAGCCACACGGATTCTCGTCCTTCATTTTCCGTAGTAATGAGGTCATTTTATACAATCATCAAATATAGGTAGCCATGTCAACGAGCCGAAAAGGTTCAAACTTTTTTTTGGCCCGAGACGAGCAAAAGCTCGACCAAAAAATTCCGGCTCGAGCCGAGCCAACTTGAGTTTTTTTTTTTTTGTGTCAAATCTAAATATTTTCTTAAATAATTTAAAATTTGTACAATTAATACGTATTATAAATTAAATAAAAGTTAAAACCCTCCTCCTTTATCCGGGCTTGGGACCGGCTACAATAATCGTAGGCGGAATTAAAATTGCACAAGAATAAAATATTTCGTGTACAATTTTTTTTTAAACAATTAAAAATTACGTATTTTTTAAAACTAATCAATTTAAAAACTACAATATCTTATCCTTGAATCTACTGCAACTCTCTGGCTATTATACTGTCAACTTGTTCTTGAAGACGTAATTCCGCACATTCCTAGTCCTTCAAGCATATTAAAGCCTCCAATATATCTTC
>CAIGRF010194089.1:14766-31930 GCA_903798235.1 Fraxinus ornus | reverse complement strand
TAAATCACTGTGGAATATTCACCAAAAAAAAGACACCCTATGGGTTAAACGGATCAATCAGGTTTACCTTAAGGGGGAGACTATCTATGAAGTTTATCTATGTTGTAACATCTCACAGATTTGTTTCTTCGTACACATAGAATTCCACATTTCTTACCTTCATTAGCTTCTAGTCTCAATTTTATCTAACTGTAACAAAAACATTACAAGCAAAAGGAAAACCGCATACACCGTGAAAGCACGTCTATTTGAAATTTCAAAATAACAGAAGCGCTGACCTTCTTAAGATATTTAACACCCAAAATGGCACCAGAAGGTCCTTGGTTACATTGAAGTATCCAGTCTGTTCAGTTCCCCGAATTCCCAGATTACTATCTCATATGACCTCAATACATATATTTAACATCAGGGTGCAGAGGATGGACACTTTAATATGAACATTAGGAATTTCCTTTAAATTTTGACACAAACTTCTAATGGATTTGTTGAATTGAAAAAAACATGGTGTTTAAGAATTCTTGATTGGGCAATTCAGATCTATTTTTCTAAATTCGACAAGTGCTCGTGCCTCGTATTTAAAAGGTATCCACATCTTTGATTTCTTCCTCAGAAAACCAATAGAAACCTTCTCCAACTTCAGAATTATCCAAACAAAATGCAATAGAATTTAGTTAATGAGCATAATGTTAGGGGGAAACATCCAAATTTTGCGAGCACAAAACACCGACAAGATAACTGTGTATGCATTAAAGTGAAATACTGATGGATTTTTGACAGAAGTCATTAAAGTTTGTTGACGATAATATTCAAATCAAATATATCGATAGATGCTGTATTCTTTATTTGTGGATAATGTATATGCAAGTTATTCTTTATCATTGTATGCAGTTGCACCCAAATGGGGTTCTTGGAAATAGCATGTGCATGCAGCCCGCAATTCACATAAGTTGATTCATGACTGAGCAACAGATTCCAGGGAGCATGCATATATTGCAGACTTCATATATTTATGAATAATAATTTCATATATGACACTTCCACTCTAGTTTGCATGTAAATGAAATATATCAATCATAATCTGCTGCTTCGCTTTCCTATTCTTTTTTTTGTTTTTTTTGGACACTAAGGGAAGCCAGATTAGTAAGACAAGGATCATCAGACTTGAGATAAGAACAACCCAATGGAACCACCACAAGCATCTTAATCGTAGATGCCATGTATGAGATTTTAGTCATTTGCTTTCTAAGGTGCATTTCATTTGTATGTTGAGACTTTTACACATATCTTCATGCTATGTATGAGTGGTCATGTATCAAAACTTAAAAGGAATATGTATAAGTAGGACATAATCATTTTCATATGGCGGGTCCTAGTAAGGTTCTTCTGGGCTGTAATTGATGTCTTTTCGGAAAAAAAGCTCGTCTCTTTTACAAGGCAGCAGACAACTAGAGAGTAAGATGTTTTCCGGGCCCAAAAAGATTATAGTTCTAAGTCCATAAAAGGCAAAAAGTAATATCATTAAAGGCAATGGCACTAAATTTTTAGTTCTCAGATGGCCTCACCACTTAGAAAGTGTGAAAATATCACATACATATACCCAAACTTTATGCAACGGATTCCTAAGCATCAACTCCTCATCGGAGTATAATCCAGGGGATACGTGTCCCTTTATCATCATTGCCAAAAGAAGTCAAAACAAAATGGAATATTAGACACAATTAGTATGTAAATGAGAAAGCAGGTGAGAAATCCACATTTTCCATTTTTCTCTATTCCCCGCAGTTGCTTACTACAGATTATTACGTAAATAAAGTTTGTAACAATAGATGTTCTATGCTAATAAAACAGATACAGAAAATGAAAATTGGAAAGTGATTAACTCATTGAGGCTTTTTCCTCGACTTGAAAGGAAAATTGGATGGCGGTGAAGGGGAAAACTCAAAGGGCAAGTGGGGTGGCTCGGACTCACCAGAAAGCATTTCCACAATTTCTTTCATGTCAGGGCGTTTGTTAGGTGATCTTTGCAAACAGAGGAGTGCAATAGTGATGCAGAGTATTGCTTGTTCTCGGTTCAACGACTGGATGTTTGCATCAACAAGATCCAATAGCTTCCCATTGATAGCCATTTGCCGAGCCCATGAAATTAGATTAGCCCTTTCAAATTCTGACATTGGCGAGGCTGTTACCTGTAGTGGCCGTCGCCCTGAAACCAAAACTAATAATAGAACACCAAAGCTGTACACATCACACTTTGCAGACACCCGACCCCCACCGCCATACTCAGGAGCAATGTAACAAACAGTTCCTCTCATACTTGGAGTACTACTAATTCCTCCACTCTTGGGGATATCTCCACTAGCCCAATCTTGACTATTTCTTCTACCAATTCGAAACTCCCCACTAAAACCATCCAGCCACCGATCAATGCTGCTTCTGCTACCCTTGCTCTTCCTTCTCTTCTTCTCTGGCACCACATCCTCGTCCCTTTGCCACCACAATTCCCCTTCATTATCCGATTTAAGCCCCCTTTTCTTCTTTTTCTTTGCCAATTCCTCACAGAACTCCTCCTTCCACCATTCTCTTGGTTTCCTAGTCTTCTTCTCCTCATCCAGTGATGTCCACCACTCCAATTTCTTCTTGTGCTTCTTTTGCTCCATTTTAGGACCATCTTCCACCGAGCTAGCAGTTGTGATCCAATCCTTCTTAGGTCTTTCTTTCTTTATCTCACTCCCAATCCACTCCATTACATAGTCCTTGATCCTTCCCGACTCCGACAATCCGCCAACAATATCCTGCTTCCACCACCAATCCCGCCCAGACTCACTCTTCCTCCTTCCACCACCCCCCTTTCTGTTCCCACTTTCAACACTCATTCTATCAAAAAGCCCCTCTGAAACACTAGTCTTATCCAGGCACTCGGATGGCGATGCATCCACAGCTCCCCCCTCCCCATCCAATATCCTCAAACAATAACTCTCTGGAGATTGATCCACATTCACAACCACCGCATCCTCTGTCATAACGCTCTCATTCTCCTCCATTATCGACCCATAATCCTCCCCCTTCTTCTCAATTTTCTCATCCTCCTCAACAATCTCTTCCTCTCCAGTCAAAACCTGGGCTAATCCGAAATCAGCAATCTTTGCATTAAAATTAGAATCCAACAATATGTTTGAAGGCTTAACATCACCGTGAACAATATGCGGATCACAAGTGTTATGCAAATAATCAAGACCTTTTGCTATTGACATTATAATGGCGAACCTCATTTTCCAGTGCATTAACTCTGAGCACTTTCTATCTAACAAGGCATCCTGCAAGCTACCATTCTGCATGTACTCATAAACAAGTAGCAATCTTCTTCCTCTTCGCTTCCTCCGGCAACGATAATAGCAACATTTGTTATCATTATACCCGTCCGAGGAGGAAAACCCAAGTACAGATACGACGTGAGGGCAGCACGTAGTGTCTATACTGGATGCAAGGGAGAGTTCGTTCTGGAACTCTCTCTCCCCTTGGAAAGTGCCGGAGGAAGCCTCACTCATGAGCTTCACCGCGATCTCCATCCCAGATGGTAGAATCCCTTTAAAAACCGACCCGAATCCCCCCTGTCCGAGGCGGTTGGAAGGGTTGAATGAATTGGTGGCGCTGCGGAGTACAGAATAGGAAAAGCGGTGCGGTGGCAGTTGATGCTTCAGATCCGCTGGTGCCGTCCTTCTGCGGGAAACTTTCCGATATATAATGGCAGAGAATAAGAAAAACGCCAAGGCTATTGTGGCAGCTAAAATGGGTGGAAGGAGAGGGATTTTGCTTCGTTGTTGGTGGTGGGAGGGCGGTGGCTCTGGAAATGGTGGTGGAAGTGGTGGCATTGTTGTGTATTGTGCGGAAAGATAGTGTCTTTAGGTGATCGAAAAAGACTAGTGAGGACGAAGAAGAAAGAAGCAGTGTGTTGAGAAAGTGTATCAGTGAATCACCTCCTTCTGTTTGTTATCCTCTTCAGTCTCCCTCTCTCTCACCTGTTATTTTGTCAGTTGTTTAGTCAAATGCTACAGCAACAGCACCGTGATATATCAGCCTCAACGTGGACTCGTAACGAGGACGAGCGTTTTAGAATCTCAAACCTTGCTCGTTAAAGTGCTTTCACACTCGTGATGTATGTGTCACTTGTTCATCGACGCCTGGAGTAATTTATGCCAATAATGCTCAATGAAGAATAAAATCTTCTTGTGTGAGGATACGATTCAAAAATTATAGCTCGTGTCGCTATCGTGTCTAGATAAGAATTGTATCGAACCTAGATATTTTAGACATCTTAGAGAATTCAAAATAGGAGAGAAATGGTGAAAATAATTGAGAAGTGAAGTGGCGTGGGGTGGGCTGGGCTGGGCTGGGGTGGATGAACAAGTTGACTAACAACAAGCTGTAAACATCAACACATTCGTTTGTTTTTAAACCAATATAAAAAATTTGAACATTCTTGTCTTTTTTATATTTTTGTTTTTGAGATAATCCAAAAGAAATTGAGGGATTATTTGACAAATACTCTGATGAAAATTAATAAAATATGTGATTAAAAAATTATGGATCCCATAAAAAACTCTTTATACTACACAAATCAGCATTGAATTCTGTTGACATGTTGAGCTTTGAGGTCGCTCAGAATTAATGCACATGATGAGCATGTGACAATGTGAGCTCAGTAGCCTGAGGTCAGTTCGAATGGTTAGCGTACTCGAGAAGATTATGTAGTCTTTCAAGGGAAAAGAAATTCTACTGATTGAAGATCACTGACAGAACCAACAAACTGACCATTCAAAAAAATCTATAGGGAATAATCTTACATCAACGCTCACATAAGTCTATAATCAAATAATTAGGCTCATTTCCCTAGAGTGCTTCATTAATTACCGGGGTTCACCTGTAAGATTTACTCATAATAAACTGAAAGGCTGAGCTCGATAGCCATTTGAATTACTACAGTAAATGTACTTCTTCAATTCGGGTTTGCAGGTGACAAGACAGGGAATTAATGAGGCATGTATATTTTCTCCTATAAAAAGAGGAAATGGTCATAGAAAAGGGAATAAGAAAAACACGACTTCACACATTATAAATCTATTTATATTATCTATATTTCAAATATCTCCTATAAACACAGAAAGGAACAGCTGAATCAGTTGTAATCTTGGATTGTCAATTAATCGAAGTCGTGTTTTTTCCTAAAGTTGGCTTGAAATTACTTGTTTAATTTTCAATGTCAACAAATTCGATTACTTATTTCTACATTTTTTTTTTATTTTTTTAAGCTATGGTCAATAAAATTCAATAGTAGTGTGAAGTTGACCTTAAAATTTGAGTTTGACAAATTACAATCTAAAAGTTTGCTGGTAGTGAAAAGTAAAAAGTTTTATTTATATATTTTTTTTCTAAAGGATCATCGTGTAAAAAGTAAAAAAGACGGGGGTACACAAAAAGGAAAAAACAAAGTGTCGGGGAACATAGGCAAAAAATACAATGTGGTGTAGTTGTCACTGGTCACTCGTATTCTCTTGGATGCTCGTGCCAAAGTTGAGTAATCACGTGCTGTCTTCCCTCATCGATGCAACGCGCCTTTACGTAGGCGTGAAGTGCACAGCCTTTTGACAATGCTGCAAATCAATTAATTTAATTCTTAATCATATTTAACGGAAGAGTAATGTTATTTGTAGTCGTTCATGTAGCATACATGCCACGGTTATTGATTTGATTATAGTTATTGTCTACTTTGTTCAAATTGCCACTATATTCATTTGTTTTTTTATTGAATAAATATATTAAAAAAGTCAAGTTTATTGATGTAAAATTTGACATAGGCCAAAAACTTGTCTAGGAAAAGAAAATTTTAATATAAGTGATATTAATGGATTATTTGATAAAGTTTTGCAATTAGAAAAGTTGATAAAATTGTGAATTTCATAAGATATATTAATTTTTTTTTTTTATTTTAGTATCAATTTTTAGCAATTATTCAAGCTGTACTAAGTCCTTGTTTAGTAGAAATTAAAGTTAAAATTTTTATCAAAATCAAATCAACAATTATTTTTAATTAAATATTTCATCAACTTTCATCAAAATTTGATTTTAATTTTCAAATAAGCACTTAGAGTTTGTTTGGTACAGCTTAAAGTTCAATTAAAATTAAAAATATGATCGTTATTGGGTCTCACTCGTCTAATAAAAGTCAACAATAATGATTATTTTTTCAATTTTAATCCGATTTTAATCTCTACCGAACATACTCTTAATTTTGCTTGGTATTTACTTTTTGGGAAAATCTTATGTACATAATTTTTTACATAAAGTTTTACTGACGCCCCCAATAGAGAGCCACCACGTGTTGATTTGATAAATCTTTATGTAAAAGATTTTGTACACGTAACATCACTCTTATTTTTTATGGAGTTTTGTAATATGGAGAGTTCAACGTTTGACTTAAGGTTTCGCAAAGTTTGAGGTCAAAAGTAAATTTTTCTCATATGTCAAACGTCATACCCCGTGCATGCTTGTCGGGGGCCTCGCCTTCGCATCGAATTGACTTCATGCTTGAATTTTGAATATTTCATTTTTCTTCCCTACACAAATAAGAGTAAAAACCCATTATAAATAATTTAGGTTTATCCAGAGACAATTAAATATTATTAGTCTCAAAAGGCGAGGCCATTTTCATCAAGTAAAATAGTTCACTTTTTTAAATGAATACATATAAAATACTAAAATTCAACTCGGGCTTGACGTTGATTGTGTTTGTGATACTTCAAATTTCAAATAGCTTTTGCTTATTTCGAAAAAGTACTAATTAATTATTTCAAATTTTTCTTTCTTCGTTAATAAAGTTTTACAGAGTTACTCATATTAGTAGTCTTTAATAGCATATTAATCTTTGAACCGAGCTTGGGGTACAGACAGAACCTCCANAGAGTTACTCATATTAGTAGTCTTTAATAGCATATTAATCTTTGAACCGAGCTTGGGGTACAGACAGAACCTCCATTGATATCTCACAATAGTGGGGTGGGTGGGATTTTTTTTGGAAATTTTTATTACCATGGGGCCCACCAATGTGAGTTTAGGTAAAAGTTCTGTGAATATATATATACATACATATATATACACACACGTTTGGCTTCTCTTAATTTTTCTATTTTTGATTTTTGGTTGAAGTTGATTTTTTGAAGAAGTGATTTTTTGGAAGAAAACGTGATTAATCCCATGTTGCTACACATTAAAATTTTCATTTTCATTCTTCTACTCATTTTCAATCACACATTCTTCAATAAAATAATATTTCTTATCGTATCAATAACATTTCCTTCTTTTTCAATCACACATTCTCCATTAATCTACTATTCCAAGATATATTCTTCCAAAATAATGTGGCTCAAACACACTTTAGAAAGAAGAAAAATTATGAAAAATGATTTTTTTAAGAATATTATCCAAAAAATAAAATAAAATTCATACGAATATTCAACATGCAACATGTATAAAAACGTTTTTACAAGGATCAAAGTTGTCACCTTGTTCCATTTTGGACAGAAAGGATGTTCACGGGCGTTATTGTTTGCTTGGTTAGTACGAGAATCATGAAAGGACCACTCTCCAATGTCGAATATTATTTTGATGTAACAACCATATATTCTGCAATTTGTCACTATCCAATTTGCTATTTTATTTTTTCTTAGATTTATAAATTATTTTTTACATGTTCCGTGTCACCAAAAAACTCCATGCCCGTGATTTATCAAAAAATGCATTTTTTTTTTATTACATCTTTATATTGACTTTCCTACATTTGAAGTTTATCGTAGAAAACTTTTTCACACTACCTTTTTTTTTTTTTTTTGCATTTTCACCCCCTATTTACAGTTGTCATTGTAGAAATCATCATTTTCATCTATTTCCATCCAATTTTTTAATAAAAAGCTATTAAACGACGAATATATCCTCCTATCTTCATCTTCTCCTCCCACGACCACAGTATGTTGGGAATATTTTTCCTAAGAGAGGAAATGGAGAAGAAATCAAGATTAATAATCAATAACAATGATGGATGAAACTAAGACCATATATAAAATTCAATTATGGAAACAAACAAAATAAATCGATAAACTTATCTTATAGTTTCATCATATCGCAGGGTTGGAGAATAAATCAATGAACAAAGATTCAATAGCATCAACGATATCAATTCCAAGAACTCCAGAAATAAATGATGAAAAACTTCATAGAACAATCAAAGGCCCAAACACGAAGATCGCTGTCCTCAAACGATATTTGCCCCATCTCGATGGATTTTGGTGCTTAAAGAGTCTTGTGGCAAATGGTTTGAAGGATTGATCAAGCCTTGTAAAAAATTCAACACTTAAGCACTTGTGGAATTCTCCAAAATTTCAAGAACACAAAGGGAATTTAAGAATATGAATATGAAATGTGATTTCAATGTATTTTGGAATGAAAATTTGATCTCAAATGTGGCTATAATATTCTATATGTTTTCTTATATTTTTGTTAATCACCATTCACTTATATATAGCCATCAAACATTGCTATACGAAGTGGTGCCAAAAAACTCTCCAAAAGCCACCAAATTTGAATTCCAAACGGGCAAAAATTAACCTCTAAATGGTCAAAAAATTACACTATGCGGCTGCAAGGAACAAACCCATGCGGCCGCAAGGAACAAACCATACCGGGACCTTTAGTCTCGGTAAAGACCCATGCGGCCGCATGGTATAAAATAAATTTTTTTTTTTTTTAAATCTCGTTTCTTCATTCCAACATTTATTTGTTTTGAACAATAATCATTTTTCCAACAATCCCCCACTTGTTCAAAATCAAATAAACTCTCATATTCAAAAAATACGATACTTATGCATAAGGATTAGATATCTTTCGATTTGAATCTAACCATAGTATAATTCAAACAAAGTAAAGTCGGAATCAAATGTAGCATGAAGCTTTGAACCATTTGTTCCAAATGACAATACCGGTTCGAACACACACACGAGTATCACGTGTTCTCAAGTTTCTCAAACTCGCTTAGCGCTATTATGGCCTTGCGCTCATCCTTTTCAACAAAACTTTTAAGAGAGAAACTCATACTCTCTATTGAGGCGGCACCACCTCAAAGTTCGTTTAGGTGAAGTTCTTCCAGTATCTTTGTTACTTTTAGAGATACTTGTTCAACGTACTGAACTTCATTAAGAGTTTATTACTCAACCCTCACTTCAGTAACAACCAACATTATATAATTAGGATAGGTTATTGTGGATTTTATAATGCTGAAACTTTTCCACATATCGAATGACTTGTTGTTACCCTTTGAACCCGTGAATTACTCATTTCGTAATGACAGGTAGGGTTGCCATCATTGGTGGATCTTTTTGTTCAAGAGTTTTCAACATTATCCTCCTCGAAATATGTATTACTAAATCTCTATTTAGAAATTTAGATTAAACATCCGCTATGTTCTCATAGTTTAGGAAAATTATTTTTTACTCTTTTATTTAATTTTCCTTAGATATGTCTTAGACTAATAAGTCTAGACTTTCCAATTCATGTGACTTAGTATAGCTAGCCAACAATCGATTCATTTGATAGATATAAATTGTCACATACTAAGAAATTCATTTATGAAACCACATGTTTCTCACTAGCTTTATTACAAAACACTGTTGGAAGATTTCTATCAAATGATCACACTAGTCAATCAAATTTACTAGTGAATCTAATGTATGGGTATTTAATCATTTATCATTGAATCATTACAATGATCTTCAACATTATGAATATTCTTCAAATATTCAAACACCATAATTGGCTTTCAACCCATTTCATCCACTTTAGACTTAGTGTTTATCATCCTTATAATTGTATAAGGGATTTTCTCTCTTTTCTCATTCATAGATTTCTTTCTATGATTTTTTTTAAAAAATAGGATTTTGTAACTTTAAAATAAGTTACCCCCACAGTTCTTTAATTAAGAATCAATGTGCAACTAGTAATGTTACATCCTCTAACCTTGAACTTCTCATACAAGTTCACAAGCATTAATGATAACCCCCACATTTTGGGTTATACTTGAACTTAGAGTTCATCATCTCTTTAAAGTTCAATTCATTCATCAAATAGACAATATCCATATTGAATGCTTTTTATCTCACTTTCAAAATAGTAGTCGGCAATTCACAATTTATTTCAATTGAAATTGCACACAATTGGGTTCACACATTGTAATAAAGTACAATGAAGAATGCTAATCATTTTGTTTCACCACAAATAGTATTATGTCATGTCAAATTATGACTATCAATTCACCATATACTCTTATGCAAATATAATTTTGTATAAATCATCTCATTTAATTCATATAATTAATTGAGGCAATCATTAAAGTTAACAAGACATGACATCAATCAATATCCCCAAAATTTATACATCCATTGTATAAATTTATTCCATCTTAGTCAATATATACTATGACTAGGAATGTTAAAATTCATGTTATAACTTATATGACTTCCTTCTCAAAGTCATGTACATTCAAATGTTTAAACACATTTTCATACACTGATTCATAAAATAAATTATGAATAAATGAAAATAAATTCAAAATTCTAATCATGCAATTATATCAAAATATACATACTTCAATTTGTAAAGTTCTAAAACTTTTAAATTTTAAATGATGCACTTTTCCATAATTCAATTTGTTCACAACAAATTTATTTATTAAATATGCATCATTTTCATCATGTAGACACTTACATACATGCACGGCATATTTATTTGAATGAATACAACTTATAATAAAAGTCCAATCATATACATTCACTTTGATATGTACAAACATATATTATATGATGATGTAGTCATGCCCTTAACTTTTAATTTTATTAGCGAACACAACTTTTGAAATGAAACGGTGTCATAAAAGTTGATCACAAACATAACTAACTCATTTAAAAATGAAAGTGTGCAATTGTTGACAATTACAACGGTAATACCCATCATCATGTGATTTATGCATTAAAGAATCTAATCATTAAAATGTCATTTTCTTCTTTCCTACCCATTGCCATAATCAACAAATTTATGAAACATGATTTTTTCAAATATTGCAATAGAATATTTTTACCGTATTCATGATACATCAAAAGTATGATATAAATTTATTCGTGCAATATCATAATCCTTATTGCAAATATAATTTAATATGCACATAAGATCTTCATCAATAAATTTTCATCATTAGACTTTATGTATGCTCTATAACACACAAATTCAATTACATGATATTCTATGTACGTATCTCAACTTCAACAAAATATATATTTTATACAATAAATAAAATTCATCTTAAGAATGTTGAAGATATCATACCGACAATATGAATGTTATATTCATATCAATACGTACCATTTAAACTCATGAAATCGAAATTAGAATTCAACTTACCAAGATAGTTGAGAAGACAAAGTAATAATTTACCGGATTTCATCACTTCGTTAAAGCCTTGGTGATTCCATTCTCCATTGCGCAAAAATATCGTTTGAGATTGTTGGGAATATTTTCCCTAAGAGAGGAATGGAGAAGAAACCAAGATCAAAACAACAACATGATGAGTGAAACCAAGTTCAAAATATATAAGATTCAACAATGAAATAATTGAAGGAAATTGATAAACTTATCTTTTGTTTCCTCATATCGCTGTCTCTATCATTGTAGTGATATGATCTTCCACATAAAAAACAAGATTGCACGAACCAAAATCAGGAAATAAATGATGAACAATTCCAAAGAAGAATCAAAGGCTCAAACACGAAGATCGTTGTCCTCAAACGATATTTGCCCCCTCTCGATGAATTTTGGTGCTTAAAGGGTCTTGTAGCAAATGGTTCGAAGGATTGATCAAGCCTTGTAAAGAATTCAACACTTAAGCACTTGTGGAATTCTCCAAAACTTCAAGAACACAAAGGGAATTTAAGAATATGAATATGAAATGTGATTTCAATGTATTTTGGAATGAAAATTTGATCTCAAATGTGGCTATAATATTCTATATGTTTTCTTATATTTTTGTTGATCACCATTCACTTATATATAGCCATCAAACATTGTTATACGAAGTGGTGCCAAAAAACTCTCCAAAAGCCACCAAATTTGAATTCCAAACGGGCAAAAATTAATCTCCAAACGGTCAAAAAATTACACTATGCGGCCGCAAGGAACAAACCCATGCGGCCACAAGGAACAAACCATACCGGGACATTTAGTCTCGATAAAGACCCATGCGGCCGTATGGTATAAAATAATATATATTTTTTTTTAAAATCCCGTTTCTTCATTCCAACATTTATTTGTTTTGAACAATAATCATTTTTCCAACACAGCCACCACCGGCCATGGTCACACCATTTACCGCCCCGGCCTTCCACAATCATCACACTCACCGCACAAATTGGGCATAGAAAAAACCAACCCAATATATCAAAATTGATGCTAAAACTCTACAATAAATTCAATCAGGCTGAACTCCGGTTCGATTCCAGTGCAACTCCAGTTCAAACTCGATTCTGAGCTCAAATTATCCATACAAACTATTTAGGCTTGTCAAGAACAAAGGTTAACTAAAAAAATGAAATTATAGCAACAGGTCGAATACTCAAATTGATACAAAAGAAAAATCTTTATTACGCTTTTGACAACAAATTACAATATTTCATTGAAGAAAGTGATAATCAATTAGGGAGAATTAACTAGCATACCACTGTTGTACTGGAGTTAATTGAATTGCATGGGTATATTCGTTATTTCACAATTTTTTAATGAAAAATTGAATGAAAATGGATGAAAGGATATTTTCCGCAATAAAAGATGTAAATGAGGGTGAAAATGTAAAAAATACAATGTAAGAACATTTTGCACAATAAATTTCAAACGTAGAGATGTTTTGTACTAATAATCCTATTTAAAACTAATCTCAGAACCATTTCAAATTATGGAATTGATTTTCTACTCTTTGTAAATATGATAAAAACTTCTCACTGCTGATATGGTAAGAACACTTTAATTATGGTTCTCTACCCTCTTTCAAATTAATTCTAAACAATTCGATGAAGTTTTTAAATTCATAAAATGGACAAAAGTAACTAAAACGCTGCAAACATTGGGAGGGCATGTGTTCTTATCCTGCTAAGAAAGGTGCTGCTTGAGACGATAAAGTAGAAGACGTAACCAGCCAGAATAACACATTTTAAAACTAAGTTCATGAACAGTTACCACTTGTATTGTGTTGCCAATTTTTCACACCAGTCCACTGAAAATAAATGAATGAAGATTAAATTTATAAACTAATTCACATAAACAATCAACACAATTCTACAGAGGCTTTGCACCACCATTTTCTTGGACAGAGTTCACTGGCGTGGAGGAGCCGCTCCTCTTAGAAGCATTAGATTGCCCTGTAATTGTCCTGCCCATGAACTTTCCAGCTTTACTTAGACCACTGCTAAAGGCTCCAAGACCACTACCAACAATTCCTGCACCAGCACCAATACCTGTACCCACCACACCAACACCAGAACCAATCAGTGAGGCAGCACCGTCTAGGGCATCCATAGTGCTCCCAATAACTCCAGCTTCTTTCAGTTTCTTTCTTTCTTCCAGGATCCTCTTCTCTTCTTCAAGGGCAGCCAATTGCTCTTCCTTGTTAAATTCATGATAAAACACCTGTAAACAAAACCCATAGCTTGCCAAGCATCAAACTCGGAGCTTCTACTAAATGACAACAGAAAAGTACGATAACACGTCCAATGTCTAAGTAATCACTACTTTGTTGAATATTTGGACAATCAACAGAGGAAAATAGAACACCGTGTGAGACAGCGGGATATATTTAAGTTTAGCCGATAGCAACACATGTTGCTTCGTCCCTATACCTGTGTTTGGTGCATTATAAAGTTTCCACGTTCTGTGGGTAAAATGCAGTCTTAATCACAAGGTTGTACCTGAATTGTAAGAGTTCCTCTATCCTTCTTGTCTTTGATTTTAAGCATATCAAGTGATGGCAGCAGCCTTAATTCAATTTCTTTTGAATTCTCAGCTTCCAGCTCAATCAGAGGCAACTTTGCAACGCCCAATCGCTCATCTTGTCCAACGTCTTTATCAAAGACCTTTATCCACAAGCAAACAATCAATCCATCACACACAGAAACAGAAAGAAAAATAGAATGAAAACAATCTTTGTTGCATATGGAAACACTAGATGTTTCTGAAAGCAGTGTCACTAAAGTTGCAATCTCATGCCAACATTATTGTCAAACCCCTAATGACTCCTCCTCGTAAATTGAAGGGAACAGCAGCACTGATAATGAGTCTTCCAATTTCCCAAAAGAAAAAAGTAGTCATCTAAAAAGAATACCAAGTCATCAAAGGAGTTAAAGAGTAAGCTTGTCGGGCTTCATAATATCTTGACAAGGTTCAATAAAAAAAAGGACAATTGTTAAAAATATCTGATTATTTACATATTTTACATCAGATAGTATAAACAGTACATGGTTGTAGGAATAATCTACATGAACCAATGAACTCAAAAATGTCACCTTCCTCTCTATACCACAGCATCTAACCTTGTTTATTCATTTGATTTTCCTTCAACAAGGCCTCAATGTATTTTATCTCTACTAACCCATAAATTAATATAGATTAAATAGTAATTCAATGATTATTTCTAAAGTACCATTTTCCCGGAGCATCTATGAATCGGATACTACTGACTAGAAATTTTGTTTGGTGAGTAGAAAGATCAATAAAAGCATAATTTGCTAATTTAAGGAACCATGCATGAAATCTGGAAAGAGCATTGGTATAGAGATCAAACCTCAACAATAAGAGACTGTGTCTCCTTGTCTTCTGCGATTAACTCAAACGTTTCGTTCCAAACAGGATTCAGGTTGTTATCAATAACCTTGGTTTTGACCTTGAAAAGTGGACGAATGTACACAACAACATAGGGATCAGATTTTCCAATCAATTCCTTGTTTTTCAAGTTGTTTGCCCTCAATACAGTAACTGTAAGATTTCCCTGTGGCTTAAGCTCCAACTCCCTGTAAAAATCCAGGAAAGAAAAATTAAGAATATTCAGGTTGAAATTTGTAAATCTATATACCAAAATGGTTCCATGGACAAGTAAAGAGATATGGCACAGATGTTACAAAACCCAATGCAATGGTTGGAAACAAATAATAAAATCACTCCTTAATAACAGTTTTTGATTTTAGATAAGATCATTATATAATATGGTACAAAGCAGGAAAAGATCCATGGATCAATTTGACTACGCATTCTTGATAAATGCATATGTTAGACCTCTGCAGAAACATGAATGTAGCCAGCCTATGAGGGACATCTTAAAGATCAAGAATTAAATAGAACCTCCTTTTCTGCTTAAACTTTTACTAAGGTGGTCGTTAAATAATATCTGGACCAATGAATGGCGGTGTTGTCTTCCACACCCATGCTTATGATATGGCATTATCTGCCATGCCCATGCTAAAGATAGAGAACCGTATGTCACCCCTCTTTTTAAGCTTAAACTTTTAAAAAGGTGGGGTCATTTAATAAAGAACCATGCTACATTTAAATTCTTGGTACACATCTTTGTACACATCCCTCTCACATGTGTGTGGGGCCCGTAATGTGGGGCCCATTGTGGACCCCACACACATGTGAGAGGGATGTGTACAAAGATGTGTACCAAGAGTGTACACTTGACTTTTCCCTTTAATAAAACCACGGACCAATGTCGGTGTTGTCTTCCACGCCCATGCTTATGTGGTGTCATTCAGATTAGTAGTTGACTGAATTTCAAGATTACAGAGGTGCAGTTGCATTACCAGAGCTGATACTGTCAACACTACTGAAAGCAAGCCTTCTTGAAGACTAAATTGAACTTCGGGCAATGATATATCCACTGGAGACTTCACTAGTCATTGGACTAAATTGTTCCCTTATTTAGGACAGATGGAAGCCGGTTATGGATCTATTCAAGTTGGTCGATCAATCCTTCTAAAGAGTTCTTAAACCAGTCGTACAAGCTCAACTTCTCTTTTTCCTGTTGTTTGATAGTTAAGAGCTAGAATTTTAAGTTGCAGGGATCTTGACATATATTGCAGGAACTATACTTTAATTGTTGCTGAATTATCAAACTGCGTGTTGCAATAGGAATAAAACTGAGAATACCCAAGTAAGAGGGCGAGAGAAATGAAAATGAAGAAACAAGATGACAGGACTTGGAATATGGAGAAGCAGACCAGAAAAGTGAAGTACCTGGTATCTACAGGTATGCCACCAATAGGAACAACAATCCTGTGGGGCCATTGAAGCATATCTGTGATGATTGAAGTAACAGTATCCTTGCAGAAAAAAGCACGGTCAATTCAAATAACATTCATATAATTTGACTAGAGAGGAAAGTATGAAAACTTACATCAATCATATCCGAAAGCCCAGGAATGGCCGTTAAACTTCCACCAATAGCCTTCAGAGTATAATCAATTCTTGGCTTGGGCTGATTGACACAAAAAGGTGTAAACCATATCAGAATAGTCAAATCAAATCTTCACATAAGAAAAGTTTCTTTTTGGATTGAATGAGCTTTAGTGATAAATGGTGGAATTTTATGCATGGATGTTTATGTAACAAAAATTTGGAAAATTATAATTAAAAAAAAAAAAAAAAGCAGAAACACGAGACTTATTATGTCACTCTCTAATGGTAGTTAAAAGCTAGGAATTAACACTTCTTAGAGCATCTCCAAGACTCTTTAAACATGGAATGTTCTCTATTTTAAAGAGTCAACATTTAAAATCATGCTCCAAGAGGCTCTTTAAATTAACAGTGTGTGTTTGACTCTTTGGAGAGTCAAACTCACTCTCTATAATTAAATACATTCAAAGTGTTTCAATTTTCAATGTAGGAAAACAATAAAATAATCTAAAGAAAAGTTAGTTAAAATAAAAGATAAGAAAAATAATAAATATTTTTTGGGAGATGTAAAATTAAGTGTTAAATATAAAGAGCTTGTTGCAGTACTTCAAAATTTTAACTCTTTAAATTTATAGAT
>CAIGRF010194080.1:1346-15473 GCA_903798235.1 Fraxinus ornus | reverse complement strand
ATATAAACTAAGCAAACGTACATTACGTGCGTTGCTTAAACCTAGTTTTTATCTAAAAAAGGCTCTATTCTATTAGTCGGATATTACCAAATTGTACTGTCCACGTGAAGCACAATTACAATATGGATTTATTTGGAAGTCTTGCAAAGACGTTGGTCAAAAAGAGAAACTAGAGGCTGCAAAGAGAAATAAGAGATGGAGAGCGGCACTGTGTTCGCAGGTCTTCAGCCCAATCCCGCCGCCGCCGCCCACCACCACCACAACAACCACTTCCTCGCCCCATCAGGCAGCGTTATTAAGCTTCTTCCTCCACTCCTTACCGACAAAAGGCACTTCTGTCCTCAACCTCTCAAGGTACCATTCAACCACACTCGCTCAGTTGCTCTATGGTTATGTCATTATCGTTTCATTCCTGATTTGTGCCGATTTATATGTACTTTGATTTGATTTCCTGTGTTAAATTTAAATTATGGAAATATTTAAATTATGCATGATGAAGTGCATAAGGAGTTGGATGAAATATAATGATTTCGTGATAATTTCGGGTTTGTCCCTTTTTGACGAATTGGTAGTCTAATTCGATTGAAAACGGGCCAATAATCACAACTCAGAGCCTCGGCCTGATTTACGTTGAATTTTGGACAAATTCCGTCTCGATTAAGCATTTTTGTTGTAATTTTTATTTTGACAATATCTCATTCAATAAAATTTGGATTCGTGTTTCGTTTGTTGGAGAACGATTCTGAATCTTAAGAGTTTCAATTTAAGTTGTTATCTCGAATTTTTCCATTATGGATAAATATCGTTTTTATTTTTATTTTTGTTATTTATTTTCTGGATTTTGCTAGGGTTTTACTATTTAAAACATTGTAAGCCCTTTGATGCCGCATTTATTGAATGGAATAAAAGTTTGTAGTGAGTTTTTCTCATCTTTACGACGTTCTTCATCTTTCCTATAATTTTCTGCTACGTCAATGCAGCTGCAAAAGCAATCGCATTTAGCTTCTTTAAGAGTAAATAACACTGCTAACACTGTCTCAGTGGCCTCACCCACCAGGTAATATTTTTAATATAGAGCCAAATTTGTGTTTTAAGTTATTATGGACTGTTTTTAATTTGTTTTAATTGTGAGTTTATTCTATTTTTTATTTGGGCAGCAATGTAGCATTAGATTTAGCTGAAATTGATTGGGACAACATTGGTTTTGGGTTTACACCCACTGATTACATGTATATTATGAAATGCGCCCAAGGAGAAAACTTTTCAAATGGTGAATTACAGCGTTTTGGGAACATTGAATTGAACCCATCTGCTGGGATTTTAAATTATGGACAGGTAAGTGTTTTTAGTTTTATTTTGTAAGCCATCTTTTAGTTTTAGAAGTTGTTCTATCCAGGTTGCTTCGTTTACGCTGAATTACTTTTTGGAAATTATTTTGTAGGGATTATTTGAAGGTTTAAAAGCTTATAGGAAACATGATGGCAATATTTTGCTGTTTCGTCCCAAGGAAAATGCATTTCGACTTAGGACCGGTGCAGAACGTATGTGCATGCCTTCTCCAACTGTAGAACAGTTTTTGGAAGCTGTAAAACTAACTGTTTTAGCAAATGAAAGATGGGTAATGCGATTATTTAGCATTGCCATTTGAATTGTTATTATGTTGCATATAATTGGAATGAGTGTATCTGCTTTGCTGTCTTCTATCAGATTCCCCCACCGGGTAAAGGTTCGTTATATATAAGACCATTGCTCATGGGGAGTGGAGCTGTTCTAGGTCTCGCACCTGCTCCCGAATACACCTTTTTGATTTATGTATCACCCGTTGGCAACTATTTCAAGGTATCATGACTGTATCATGGATTATGTTGCCACCTGAATCAATTGCTTTATCATATCTTCTTTTTGTTATGTAATTCTATTTGCTTTAGGCTATCTTTCAATACATTGAGGAATATGATTTTTGCTATGTGTTTGATGCATGCTTACTAATCATATAACCGACTGTCGACTGATATAATACATTCCGAAATCTGATTTATCACAACATCTGCTTCTAATGCTAATGAAGAATGGTGTATTTCTTGAATTTTGACTGTAACTACTGGTGGAAAGTGAGAAAGCACTATAAGTTAATTAGTTTGGCTTTCTGTGCTCAGATTTTGAGTCTATTAGAAATATTTTGTAATGTAATTTAACAAAGAAGTTAGATACACCCAAAAGGTCTCTTTTGACCAATGAACCATCTCTGCAACTTTTGGTGGTGTACTCAATTTCCATACCCTTCTCCTTTTGATTTGGAGATTAGGAAAAAGGAATAGAACTAGAAAGACTGGGAGGAGACGTAGAATTAACAGTTGAATTAGTTTGATTCTGTATCTCAATTTGACCTGGAGCTTGTCTTGATGCACATGGTCTTGTAACTGATTCTTACAGACTTGATAAGTACTTCCACACATGTAACAATATCCAGAAATTATTCAGGATAAGATGGATTGTTGAATCTTATATGTTACAGCTAATATTAACTTAAGAACTAGTCTAACATGGTAATGTTTGGCTGAAAATCTCATCTCATCTTGAAAAATCATTTTTTCACAAGTGATTTGCAGAAGCATAATATCTATTGTACCATTCTTTTTGATACATGATTATTCTTTACACAATTTTGTACCAGTTTCTAACGCATACTCCACTAACCCTCTTAGTTATCATTTGTTTATGATATTGCCAGGAAGGTTTGGCACCAATAAATTTAATAGTCGAGACTGAAATGCATCGAGCAACGCCTGGGGGTACTGGAGGAGTTAAGACTATAGGAAATTATGCAGCAGTAAGCTACTCTTATGTGGATTCTTCTTTCCTTCACGTCCTCTTTTGATAGGTTCTTTATGTGCCTAATTATTTTCTTGCATGGTTAACTTCTTTTTCTGTATGGTGGACACATCTCTACTTAAATATTTTCTTCTCTCTCTTCCGAAGATCATAATGATGGATAACCATAATATTCTTTGCTTTCCCTCTTCCCATTATTTTGTTAAATTTTTTCCTTTGCCTAAATACTTAATGAAAAGATGTTATTTCAATAATTACTCCAAAAATTTATGCTTAGAAACTTGTTACTGCAACATGCTTATGCTTATCGAATATTTTCTACTTTGGAATTATGATCTGCCACTAAGGGAAATAGGGGTGGGTGGTTGGGGCGATTTTAAATTTGTTTTGATGCCTAATGATATCTGATAAGCCATGGAATTGGGTACTATCCTTACTACGTAATTAGATATTCTTTTTTTTCTGGTTATGCCGATGCATCCTTTATTCTTCAAAACTATATTTTCTAGGTTCTAAAGGCACAGAGTGCTGCAAAAGCAAAAGGATTTTCCGATGTACTCTATCTGGATAGTGTTCACAAAAGATATCTGGAAGAGGTTTCATCTTGCAATGTATTTGTTGTAAAGGTACACACTTTTGAATTGGCTTAGTTGCTTATCTCATTTGAGACAAATCTATTCTGTGAATTTTTCTTTCTTGTAATTCTATAAACGGACTACATCTTGTAACCTCATTTTTTTGTGGAACTTGTACATTTTTGTCTGGATGTATACTTTGCAGATCCTTTTCTTTTCCCTTCTTAACTGTAACAATAACTGAATCAATTGTGTCCATCAAATGCATAGTGAACATGCAAATGAAATTATTGCTTTATTATTATTATTATTATTATTTTATTTTTTATTTTTTTAACTGAAGATAAGGTTTGCAGTTTGACATGGAATTGGAGTGTTTTCATGCAGGAGCTATTGGGCAAGTCACATTGTTTCAGTATCATTAAACCCCTGTTTGACAAAGCTTTTTTGAGATTATAAACCAGTAAAACTTCGTTTTTAACCCTATATTTCATTAAACCTACAACTTTTATTTACTTTTAACCCCACATTTCATGGGACCCACTAATTTAATCTCAAAAAGCTTTGTCAAACAGGGGCTAAATATCCTAGAATCTTGTATTTCTTGGTCGTCGAAGTCTTCATAACTTCGTCATCTTTGGCATTGTTCATGCAAAAAGGGCAAAATTATATTCTAGGACTAATAGGTGACTAAGAAAGTTTGTAACCGTAAACGTGGAATTTAGAGGGTGTTTGACACTTATTTTTTGGAGAATAAAATTTTTAGCATAGTGATTGATGGGAGAATGTGTGGTGTAAAAGTTATGAAAAGTTTTAGATTTGTGTGTAATATTAATTTATTGGGAGAATGTGTGGTGTAAAAGTTATGAAAAAGAGAAAAAAAATGAAAATGAGAATGGATACCAAACAGGGGCTAAATACTGTGATATTTTGGAATGTCCTTATGGTGGTGGTCTTGATCCATTTTATATTTGTGAATTTAGTGTTGGTGGCACCTTTTTGGGCCTTGCAGCATGACAAGAAATAAAAATCTGAGTTGATGAGCAGATTACATTTTACACTATCTATTCAGATAAGACAACTGAATTTCTCAATCTTAACCGACATAACACGTTACTGACATTTGTAGTAAATAATTATAATCAATTTTGGCTTTCTACATTAGATGATGGGATTTAAATCTAAGACCTTTGTATCTGTGACATTAGCCTCGGAGAAGTTTTAAGTTCCATTTAATATCCCTTGAGTTTGGATCTGGTTGTGTAGCAATAATTTACTTTTTGATCAATAATTAGTTGTTTAAGAACTTTGAGATGACCCATTGTGCAGTTCATCTAAGATATACTTTTTTGTCTTAACCAATATTGGATCTCCTCAAATTCCCATTATTTGTTTTGTTCCATTACTTATTTTCCATTCTTTTCCTTCCTGTATGACAATATTTAATTTCTGCATATGGTGCTTCGGTTTATGAATTGCCGTGTTGGTAAAAATATGAAAGCTAATGTCAGATAAACTCTTGATATTTCAGGGCAATGTGATAACTACTCCTGCAATTAAAGGGACCATTCTTCCTGGTATCACACGGAAGAGCATAATTGATGTTGCTCGTAGTCAAGGATTCCAGGTAGTAGCTACTATCAACAATGAGCTTCTGAAAACTTTAAATAAACTACTGTAGCCATGTAGTAATGCCCTTAAAGGCCCAACTGTCAAGGAAAAATGGATTTTGACTGTTTATTGGTTGCTTCCTGAGCAAGCTGATTCCATAATTCTCTTGAATGCACTCCCCATCCCCACCCCTCCAAAAAATAAAAAAATAAATAAATTATAGGTTCCCGAGTAAGAATTGGCACAATATATGTGAAGACTAGGTATTGATATGTCTATGGCAATAGCTTTTAAGATTGGCTTATTTAAAGGATTCTCGTTCACTTCTCTGTAGAATTGGGTGTGCACTAGGCCTTTCAAATCACTTTGATAGTAATATAGTGTTAATCTATTAATATTTAGGTCGAGGAACGGTTTGTAACAGTGGATGAATTGCTTGAAGCCGATGAAGTTTTTTGTACTGGAACAGCTGTGGTTATATCCCCTGTAGGAAGCATAACCTATCTTGGTGAAAGGTAATTTCTACGTACTAGTGTCATTATGATAAATAATTCGTCCCACAAAAAAGTGACGCATAGAAAATTTGGAAATCATGTGCTTTCTTATCTTTTTATTCTTCAATATAAAAAAGCTTAAGTTTTCGCATAGACCTGTAAATAGGGGAGCGAGTTCGTACCTTTAATTTCCTATTGCGAATAACACATCTTGCACTCTGAAAAGGGTAACTTATGGAAGCGAAGGGGTTGGAGTTGTGTCACAGCAATTATATTCCTCACTCACCAGCCTACAAATGGGACTTGCTGAGGATAAAATGGGTTGGGTCGTTGAGCTCAAGTAGGCTCGACGCCAATTGGGTTGGATCGTTGAGTTCAAGTAAAGCTCGAAGCTCTACTCTTCAATTCTGTGTCTTTGTTTGGATTCTGCGCAGAGTTTGAGATGAATTTCTGTGGGATTTAGCTACTTAGGTACCACTTCTATTTTTATTTGATTGTCTCATTGACAGTTGTGGATAATAGTGTTTAATACAAGTATGTTGTTGATTTCTTGCTGTAGATTATTTTTGGCCTCTACGTATACTTAGGGCCGTTAATAGCATATTCAAGATACTCTCTTAATAATTTAAGACCCCTTCAGAGAGTTAGAAGTATAAAAAAAAGTTGTAAGAGACTTTCTATTTTTATTTTTATTTTTATTTTTAAATAGAGAATGTATGTGATTCTCCAACTTATTTTTATTTTACAAGGATTGCATTTAATACATTATAGATTTCAATGTTAAATTATTCAAATCATACTTCAATTGATTGATAATTGACATCTACAAAAAACGTCTAAATAAAAGATGAGGTGAATGTTTCTTGAAAAAGCAAAACAAAGAATCAAAATAAATTACAAATTTCAATATTCTACTTCTTAAATTATTTAAATCATATTCAAATTGATTGATCATTAATATATATATAAAAAAATTTGTTAAACAAAAGACGTTGAGAGTGTTACGTGAAACAAAGGGTCAAAATAGAGAAAATTGTTAGTGCATAAAAAAATTTACTTTTTAAATTTAAATATACTTTTTATTATACAATCGATGCACATTATAAAGTTTCTTTGATCATTTCTAAAATACTCTCTATTTTTAAATAACATATTTTACAATTTAGAGACTATAAATTAAATTTAGAAAATAAAAATTTAAGTACTCCAATAGGTTCTTTATATTTAACGCTTATTTTTATTACTTCTAAAAAATATTTATTATTTTTTCTATATTTTAGTTTCATTAGTTTCCATACAAATTATTATATTGTTTTCCTCCATTGAAAAATGAAATACTTTGAATGCATTCAATTATAGAGAGTAAGTTTGGTTCTTCAAATTTGTAAAATCAAATTCACTTTTTAAATTAAAATGTTAATTTAAAGAGTTTATTGAAGTATAATATTGAGGGTTAATTTTTTAAAATAGAAAGAATATTATGTTTATGAGTTTCTTGGAGATGCTCTTAGAGGTTCTAATTTGACTTTTAATTTAGGCCTAGTGTGTGGGTGGCAAATTTTTTTTTTTTTTTTTAAATTGGTCAAATATACTTTTTATTTATAAATTTTATATGATTCTTAATTTGCAACTCTTTCATTTTCACATATTTCGTGGAACTTACGATATATAAGAACTTGTGAACTTTGCCTAACACACTAAATTTGCCCAAGATCGATCAGGACTCACTGCCCAAACATATAGCGCTAGGGTTACTCTTGACTCGATACTTTTGGTATCATGCCCGCTCGAGTGTGGCTCTAACGATGGTCCTCATTGTTATACTACGACATGAGCAAAAGGCTCTCAAGCTCGGCTTTCTTTAAGCTTGACCTCTTGAGCCTGTTGTTGAGTTTCACGCTCAGTTATTTTTTCGATTTTTTTCCATTTACCATGAGAAAAGGGATTATTGTTCTTTAAAGAAATGAATCTCTTTTACAACTCATCTAAAAGTCTGTTTGCCAAAGATTTTTTTAAAATCATTTTTCCGTAAATTCATTTCCAATCGCACATTCTATGTGATCGATAACCTTTTCTCACTAATAAACTACACATTTTTCAAAAAAAATATTTTTTTCTTTGATAATATCTGTCAAATAAGCTTTAAGTGTCGAGCACGTCGATCGATGAAAAAACATTGTCGATTTAAAATTTTTAAGGTTGGAAAGAAGTCAAGAACCCTAGGACAATGCAATGTACTAAACAACAATTAATATGTTGGACTAGATACTCTTGTAACTAAAGTATTTAGTCATTATAACTGAGTGACCTTACTATTTGAATGAAATGAAGGTAGTGATATTAACCCCTTGAAAATATTTTCTTGAAATACTTCCTTGAAAATCTATTTATTTTCATTAATCAAGTGATTTTATGTTGCGAGTTAGTTAATTTTTATTTAAAAATTATAGATTTCACTTTCTTGGAATATCTCTTTTCACATTTAATAATCTAAATAAATTTTCCTCTTAATACAATAATCATCACATCTTCATTTGTTACATTTCCCGCTTCAAAATCAAATGTAAATTACATTTCCAAACTATAGACTCAAGTAGCTTGACATGGCAAGATCATCAATAAGAAAAAAAGTAATAAGAAAAAAAGTAATATGGCTAGAGACTTTAAATACAATTAAAATATGATACATTTCGCCCTCATTTGAGCCCCATTTTGGGAAAAAAAAATGTATTTTAGAATGGTGATTTTTTAAAAATATGCACTTAAAAAAGAAAGAAAATTATTCGATTTACGTTTAAAATTATTTTAGTGAAGAATGTGTTTAAAAATGAATTTTGAAAAAATGGGCTCAAACAAACTCTTTAATAAAAAATGTGGGGGCCACCCTTGACATAATCTATCATTAAGGACAAAGGATGTTACAAAACTGATACGTTGGGGATCAAGTCACCATAAATCTTATAGATTAGGGACCAACATTGAAATTTCTACCACTCACAATCCAGCACGATTTTGAAAATTCCAATTTCCCTCCCCAATCCCAATCTCATTAATCCCTAATTCCCCAAATTTCTTTTTCTCTCAGCAATTCTTCTATTCAATTTCTCATCTTCAATGACTGCTCAATCCCAAAACCATCACAAGAAACCCCCCAAACAACCCATCAAAAGCCCACAAAAACAATGGTCCATTGCCGATTTCGAAATCGGCAAACCCCTTGGCAAAGGCAAGTTCGGCCGTGTCTACCTCGCCCGGGAAATCAAGGTATAAATATAATGCAGTGGAAATTGTATTAATCGAAATTTGAGTGATTCGTTTCTTTTGGTGTTTGATTTTTGTTAGATTACACACTGCTGAAGCTGAGAAAATTGTATTTCTGGGAATTTGAATGATTTTTTTTTTTCTTGTAAGAGTAATTATATAGTGGCGCCGAATGTCATATAATAATGCTGAGGAAATTGAACTTTTGGGAATTTACGTAATTTATTTTTGATTTTTGGGCTTTGGTTTGTGATAGAGCAAGTATATAGTGGCGCTGAAGGTGATTTTTAAGGAGCAAATAGAGAAGTACAGATTGCACCACCAGTTGAGAAGGGAAATGAAGATCCAGACCAGTCTCCGTCACCCAAATGTCTTGAGACTTTTTGGATGGTTCCATGACGAGGAACGTATTTTCTTCATCTTGGAATATGCTCATGGAGGTGAACTCTACAAAGAGCTACGAAAATCTGGCCACCTCTCCGAAAGACAAGCTGCCACTGTAATCTCTATTTATTCATCTGCGTGCATGTTTATCAGCTAATAAGTGTTTATGTGTTTTTATACAACTGTGCATCCGTGCAAGAATTTCTTGTTGCGATTGAAATGTGAACTTAATTGTGGTTTAATATTGAATTTCCTCTGCACGAAAGGAAATTAAGTAAATTAGGAATACGAATTATTTTGGAAACAAGAAATTTATCATATGCACCAATGGATATGCTTACACAGCAGATACAAAACAAATAGCAAATATAACATCCATGAATATTAATCCTCATCATGTCTTGTCTCAATTCTTCTTTTATAAGTAGATATCAATCTGGTCACACTCCTATAATGAATTAGAAATTGTGACCAATTTGTAAATAGAGGCATCTAAGACAATAAGATTTCAGCTTAACTTTAAACTATGAATGCTGGTGCTAGATAGCCTGGTAATTAAGGTGGCAGAAACACTTTATTCTTTTAATAAACGACGCACACACATTATGAGCATATGAAACGTAGTAGTTTCTAATTAGGTGATGGAAAATAAAGCATGCAGTAGTATAACGTCCATTTTATTTTCCATGAAAGCCAATGAACTGCATTTAATTCTAATTTAAAACAAAGAATTGCACTTACCTCCATGTAGGAGTTTAATTTTATGAAAGGAACTTTAGGATGGTAGAAGGCATATACAGTTATACTTTTGTAGTTTCAGAATAAATATCTTACGTCAACAGTTACATTTATGCTATATATTTTTATTCTCCCATTGTCACAGAAATAGTACTCACTGGATACACATCCAAGCGTACTCCATTAGAATGAATAGTTAATAAAGATAAATTCACATTTGAAATACACATTAAAGTACAATAGGAAGCTCTATATTTAGAAGGAAAATTTGATGTAAAATGTATGGGGAAATACATTTGTTCAAAAATCTGTTTCAAGCATTTTAAGTTTTTGGTATGTTACATGAGTGTATTTCAAATGCTTCAATTTGTGTGTTTGTATTTTTTTTTTTCCGAATATCTATTAATTACTTTTTGTTTTCAGAATATCTGTCAATTATTTTTCCCCCTTATCATATTTTGTTATTAGGATCTATTTTTCTGAATGCAAAGTGCATAATCAGCAAACAGCTTCTTACCTCTTTGCAAAAGTCACAATGTCAGGTTTAGACTATAATTATTTAGTTTTCATAAAAAACCAAGAGTATAGGAATTACGGAACTCTATAGTCACCTTAGATTATAATTGTTTACTTTTCCGTATCATACTTTCTTATGTGAAATTACTCTTTAAGATCTCCAAATATCGAGCATTTCAAAGTTCCTCAAAAGTTAATAATTTTTGTGTGTTTGATGTCAATGGAACGACTTTACGGAACCCAATTACGTACATAACCTCAAATTTTTTGGTGGTCTCTTTCTTTAATATTTTGTTTAGTATTTTACTTTATTTTCAGCTATTATATTTTCAATAGCAAGCAACAATTGGTTTGAGTTTATTCCAACTTGATGGCATCAGAAATTTGTCTTTCATAAGGAATAGTTCTCAACAATTTGGCAATTGTCGTAGGAATCGCTGTCCATTTAACTTCCATTTCAATTTATCTTTGGAAATGTTTGTATCTTGGCTTAGGCCTAGTCTTTTCATTCTTTGATGAACACCAGGGTAGGAACTGTGGCACATAATTTTGATTAATTACAATTGATTGTGTGTGATATTCTGTGGTATTGATTTTTAGTTTGTTTTGCATGAAGCTCCATGTTTTTTTCTTTTTCTTAACTCTTTAGTTGATTTCTAATCCTATAAATAGTAATATTTTCTATAGTAATTTAATTTTGGATATCTCTCGCTATTGAGTATTAAATTTTGTTGGTTTAATTGTTTGGAAATGCAGTACATTGCGAGTCTCACACAGGCCTTGGCATACTGTCATGAGAAGGATGTGATTCACAGGGATATCAAACCAGAGAATTTGCTACTCGACCATGAGGTGATGCCACTTTCTGGAATTACTTTGCATGTACCATTTTTGATGAAAATTGACGGATACACGAGTAAAGACAAGGCATTTTAAACATGCCTTTTCAACGTTAGTAACTTTTATCTCTAATTATATGTTTCTTTCACTGCCATTCTAAATAAACCAGATCTTCTTAAAGTTACAAGAGCTGTATATTTACCTGATTTTCGGTGGTGATCTTAACTCTTAAGCTAGCATAATTTAGTGACTTTCATGATATGTTGTAAATAATCTTATTGAGGAAGGAAAAGTTTTTGTCGGCATATTTACATTTTCATCATGTTTACTAATATGAATTTTCTGAAATAATCTGAAACCTAAATATGCAATCTAGATTCTGGTTTGCGCATTAAGAACACTACTTTCATTGCATATCAATTGTAGGGACGACTGAAAATTGCTGACTTTGGATGGTCTGTGCAATCAAAAAGCAAGAGACACACTATGTGCGGAACTTTGGACTATTTAGCACCGGAAATGGTGGAGAATAAGGCTCATGACTATGGAGTTGATAATTGGACTTTAGGTGTTCTCTGCTATGAATTTTTGTATGGGGCCCCTCCATTCGAGGCCGAAAGCCAGAAGGACACATTTAGAAGGTAAGAAAATGGAAGTTTCCATAGTTTACCTGTGTCAACTGTCATGTAAGGCATGCTGGATTGTACGGTATTTTACAGGATTAAGAAAGAAAAAGTAAGTCAAAATCTTGTCTGTTTTAATTGTATGTATAGCAGTATTCCAATACTGCATTCCAAATATGCAACTAGTGTTCATCTTACGACTTTATCATAGTGGGCAGAGGCTGACAAGATCTATGTTGACCTGTCTAGGATTATGAAGGTTGACCTAAACTTCCCTGACACCCCTCACGTTTCTGCTGATGCTAAAAATCTCATTAGCCAGGTAGAGTTGTCTGTAACGTTTTATAACTTAAGAGGAGAAAACAGTGATGAAAATTTATGTCCATTTCTAATGCCCTTATCATTTATCTGTCTATAGCTTCTTGTAAAGGACTCGACAAAGAGGCTCTCTCTTCAGAAGATCATGGAACATCCTTGGATAGTTAAGAATGCTGATCCCATGGGAACCTGCTCGAATTAAAGTTGTGCTTTATGTGCCAGTTTAGGAAACGGTGGAATTGAACCTATTGAATCTGAGGTTCGACATTTTAACAAAATATGTACGATGATGATTTTTGTTTGAATTTAAAGGCTGTCCAGTAATATCTACTTTGTATCTGCCTGTTTAGCCCTCCCAATTTTCTTTTTCTGAATATGTTTTCTTATGTGCTTACATTGATCTTGTTTCTTGGGAATCATGTTCATAAATGTTATAAATATGCCTTGCGTCTGTCATGGATTATTAGCAACTATGAAATTGTAAAAACCTGGACAGCCATGCTACCGTTTAGATTTGGGCATTTGAGAACTCAAGTCATTCTTGATAATAATAGCTATCAGTTGGACTTGACTCATATTTGGAATTTAAAAACTTAGTTATCCAAACTCAAGTTTTGAGTTAAAAAACGTAGTTATTGGATGAAAAAAGATGTAATGAGTCCGTCAGTCCACATATGTGACTTTGGTAGCTAGATCCTTGCCGAATTATTAAATTGGTGAAGATGTTATTGTAGATCTCAATTTTGATTTTTGATTGAATCTATTATATTATAACTTTGTAATTTTATTTCCTTTATGAAGACAATTCCTTTTATCAATGAATTTGACAATAATACAAGCCTTTGAAAGATGTAGACCCTGATTCATGCACAGAAGCAGGGTTTTACTGACCCATACCAGATACACACAATGTAGGGGGGTGAGTTTATTTTTTTCATTTTTTATTCAGGTGGGCCCCACACACATATGTGAGTGTGTGTAAAACTTCTGGCAAAAAAAATTTCTGTGCACACAGTTTAATTTGATTCTTTTTCAAAGATAATTAATTTTTTGACCGTTGAAATGTGTCCCATTTCTGCCAAACCTTACATGCCCACTCTTATTGACAAGTCAAATGTGATTGCACTTTGTCAATTGTCATTTTTCCCTCCATTGTTGGGCAAGTATGAAATCATTGAGGGGGCAATTGTGTCATTTTGCTAGAAGCGCGGAGGGTAAAATAGCCACAGAGATAAAATGCACTCTTAGCTTACTACATAGTCAAATGGTCACTCTATTGGGCTAATTATTTTATTACAAAAATTATGACCAATCTATCAAAATCTGATAGAATTGGGATTAAAAGAGCTCCAAAATAGAGGCATGCTAAAACCTTTGAAAGTCCTTATACAATGGCACTTGAATAAGGACCTCCGGGCTTTGTCTCATATTCTTCCTGAGTGGAAGGAAACTGTTAAGAGGATAAATTGAATTGGTTTTCTAAGATGTAGTTTTAGCTTCACTCATTGAGAATCTTTTGCCTGTGGGATGAGACTTTAGGAAGAGACTCTCTTTCTTTCTCAGATTGAAACGTTGGATCTCCTGTTGGTCGATTACTTGATTGTACTAGTCTCATAACCGTAGCCATCTCTTTAGCATCCCACCATTCCTTCTTTTTTCTTCTTGCTAGCACATGTTTGCTCACGAAAGCGATAGATCAAGTATATTACAAATATAAGTTTTTAAAATTAAAAATAGAGGTCCTTTATGTTCCTTCTTATTTCTATCCTAATTTTCTTTTTATTGGGTATAAGCCCTTCATTTTAAATTCAGCGTTTAACTTGTTCTAGTACTTGTATTTCTTTCTCATAATGACATATTAAACATGTCATCAACATATAAGAAGAAATATAATGTACTTGGACTGCAGTTCGTTTGCAGAACAGACTAGAGTCA
>CAIGRF010194070.1:1525-14871 GCA_903798235.1 Fraxinus ornus | reverse complement strand
AATTCATGTTTATCCCTAAAGGAAAATATATGACTAATGTCATGAGGATATTGATTAGTTTGACTATTTGAATGATATATGATTATATAATGTTTAATCATATTATTCGAAATTAAATATTGAACTAGAAGTTCAATTTCATTTTATTGTTTTGCATGACCAATTGTACCATAACTGGATCAATAACGGTAAAAAATTCAAATTCAAATAAATATTTAACGAAGAGTTAGAAGATTTTTCAATCCATTGAATTTTTATATATTATTTATTCTCTTTATCCACAATTGATCATTAAACTCATTAGTTAAAATAGGGACTCAATTCCCTAAATTTGTGAAAATTAATCATGGTAATAAATGAGGCAACATCATCCTCTACATTGATCATCTAAATATTATTTGTATCTACTAGATGATTGCATGATGTTGGCAACATAGAGTTTGAGAAATTACTGCTCAAATTTTAAATTATGAGCATAATTTTTAGATTATGTAATCAAGACAGCATATCTTGTTAATGTTGGCAACCTTAAATCTCAAACTTCTAATAAGTCTTAGTCGGGATGTCGATAAATTGTTAGTACTATTGCTTGTTAAACGTTTTCAATTAATTTAATTGAGAACAAAGTACTTCTCATTCCTTTTTGGGGAATACTACTATGCATCATACTAACATCAAGTTCTCCCTAATATAATTGGGATATGGTCAGAACCCGATTTCTTTATTTAATTATTTGATAGTGCAATATATGTATAATTAATCTAACGCATTACATTGAAATGTAAAGTAAAGAATGTTGAGAATAAATGCGGTGGTTCAAGCCCTTATCCCAAAACAGATGATATTTTTGTAAAACGATTTGCTGATTGTCAGTTTGATTAGACAATTCTCTCAGCATTAGGGGAGGAAATAAGAACTTGGAAATAATATATAAATGCATCATTATTTAATTCTCGCAAAAGATAATTTATTTAGATACATTTATTGACCAAATAGATCAACAATATCTAACACACCAGTTTTAAATGCTCCAAGTTGAATTAACGTTCTAGAAAGCAATTAGTTAATATTATATTTGATAAATTTATGGCATGTCTGAAGCGTGATAATATTCGATTCTAATCTCCAAACGAAAATGGAGCAATTGGCAAATATGATCTCATTAAGGAGGCAACTTTTGATGAGTATTTAGACATAACACATTATAAAATCCCATAAGAAGTCCATGTACTTGATATGTTGAAAATCGAGATATCTTAATAAGTTACGTTATTATGGAGAAAGAAATAGAATCGAAAAGAAAAAGTTGTTGACAACACTTTTACACATGATGTATTGCATAATATTATGAATAGCGAGAAATCAAAATAAATTCGTCAAAGCATATTGATCAATAAATAATTGGTCAAATAACAGGGACACAATCCTAAATTGAATTTACTAGAGAAACATGAGGTTTTTGGACCTGTAGTCCGAAAATCTGAAGATGTATATTTATGCGAAAATGAAATGAGAAAAACTGATGTGATTGTGCGATTGAAAATTGATTTTTGTCCTATTTCATTCTTTTTTTAGTTCTAATTACATCCAATTGTCTCATAAAAATCTTTCAAGTATCATCTTTTGGTCCAAATCAACTATTGAATATTTTCAACATGGTCCTTAGACTTTGGATTTTGCAATTTTTTTCACTAATTTTCACCTGTTTCTTTCTATTATTCGTTCAACCATTGAGTTTTACCTATATAACATAAAATACAACAATTTAGGATATATTTTATCAAAAAAACTACCAAATATCGATATTTTAGGACCTTAAATAAGTGCATAAAATATACTTATCAGTGATCCCACGTAGCGAAAAACTACGAAACCCACGATTAGATTGAAATCGAACCCAAGAAAGCCAAAATAATCAAAATTTTGGATTTGATTCGAAAATAACGAATCAAAATAACCAATAATACGCAAACGATATGTTGACCCTTTTGATTAAATATTTGAGAATATCACCTGTTGATTTGAACGCCAGAAGAGGAATTTTGATAAGTTCGTGATTTGTCCAACGAAAAATTCGAAAGCAAATTTGTCTTTCAACAATATCTTAATAATTGTGTGTTTACAATGAAAAGAATGAGTCATATTTATAGGGAACTCATAAAACCTAGTTAAAAACGAAATTAAACAAAAAAAAAAAAAAAGCAAAAGATATTACAAAATAGAATTTTAGCTAAAATAAAAGATTATGCAAAATTTGAAAAACTTCGCGACCAGAATGAACTATGCGGCCGCATAGATCAGTCGAAACTCCCATTTGGAGTTTTACATGCCCTGGATAACTATGCGACCACATAGTTGTCCCAAACAGCTTCCTCATTCGCTACTTGAATCATGCTAATCCATCTGGTTTCTTCTCCCCGAGACCAACATGAGACTTGTTCCCTTACTTGTTGTGATCGACGTTTCGTCTCCTTCGATAATCAACGGATCCGTGCTTACATCATCCCTTCTCTCTTTAAAAAGATTCGTCATTGAATCTATACCTGCATTAGAGAGAGAGAGAGAGATATCAGATACATTAAAAGCAGTCGAAACATTATACTTACTAGGAAGATCCAGCTTGTATGCATTGTTATTGATTTTCTTGAGAACTTGAAACAGTACTGCAACTTTGATTTCATTTGCTCTAGAAAAAACTCATTTCTCAAATGTACCCAAATCCAATCATCGGGTTCAAATGAAACATTCTCCAGGTCCTTGTTAGCTCGTGACGCATAATGCTTGTTTTTGCAACCTCAAAGTGACCCATTAGTCCCTCACTGTGTGCTTTTCTAACCAACAATTCACGTATGCAATAATTAGAAACACGGTTTATTTTTCCGAAACAAATAACACTCATGCTTATAGAATTTGTCTACCTTACCCTTATTACATGATTCATATATGCTCGAAAAATTTAAATCATTCACATACATGTCCTTCATGTACTTAAAACCAAGCAACTTCACACTTAAAGAAGTAAGAAGTACATACCTTCAGGACAACTTTTTTCTCGAGTCTTAAATTCGCCATTTAATATGAGTTTCGAAACAAGTCTAATATTGACAGAGAAATTCTAGTTAAATGAATGCTTGATTATTCTACCGAATAAAAATAATGACGTTGAAACTTATTTTCATATTAGTCCCTCAACATCTCAAATATAATAAAACGTACCAAAATGAATGAAACGGAATTTTATTTTCGATCGCTACACAAGTGATGTAAATTAAATTTTTAAAAGAAGCCTTTATACATAATTCATAAAGAGTAGAATTTTTTTTTACCATAACTAGTCGTCTGCCGGTACAATGTATGGGCGGTACTATTTTGAAAGTATCGTTAGCGTGTTGAAATATTGCATATGGATGACAAATCTGCACAATTAAATAGTAATAACCTATACCAAGCAATTGATACACCTACATATACTACACATCCATGAAAGAATATAAGAAAGAACCACAACTTCAATAGTTTGCATGCTTCGTCATTTTGCCAAGCACCATACCATATCCAGGATATTTACATGTTAAAATAAGTATATTATTAGACTTGTGCCGGAAGTAAGAATTTCACTGAAAGGTAATTTCTTAGTAGTGATGTGAAGAGCCTCGTAGGCATTCTGACTGGTCTAGTACTTGGGTTTTTAGAGTAGTTGATAGCTACTACTATATCTTGAATCCCTTCATAGTTCAATATGATCAGCCATCATTATTGAAGTAGTTAATAGCATCATTAAAGCCTCTGCACAGGAGAAAAATTCTATTAATAGCAATCCATTGAAATTTGACTACAACAGCAAACATAAAAGATAGCTTACACTTGTGCATTAAATGTTCCTAGATATAGGCCAAAATAGGCTCAAAATATAGTGGTAGCTACCTAGTTTATCTCTGGGTTGAACGTGCGTAGAACAGCTGGTTACCGACCAAGTCTGTATACTATCTCACCACTCGTAGTGCCTTTGTAACAAAATTCAAAAAGAACGGTCACTATAGATTCTGGCAACATGGAAAAAGAACTAAAAAGGTGAAGTGGTAGATTTTTCGTAGTGCATCTGGGATAGTAAAATATAATATAAGGATGGGCAACATTAGTAAATGTAAAATCAGCAGAAAATCCGATCGGTCTTAGCTCTTTAGTCAATAGATAAATCTTTGAATGATCTTTCTTTTGGATTAGTCTGTGTACAAGTGCAAACTTCAAGGCTCCGATAGTCTCACAACTAAGAAGAAGAACGATCTTTAAGAATCTATGCAATCTACAAAATTTAAAAAAAAATATGCATGAGTTGAATTTTGAAACAACCAACCACAATATGCCCCACAATAGGATCAGATATCCATGAAGTGATAAATAAGAACCTGGAATAAGGACCAAAGGAAAAAGTAATAGAATTGCAAGATCTTACATTTGCAGGTTCTAAACTAAAAAGACTGTAGACTCGAGCTACCACTCTATCGTAATTTTGAGAAATGACAAAGATCCCAACAAAATTCGGATCAGGCTAACATAGAAATAACAATTCGCACGTGCCATTGAATTTAATCTTACAATTGGAAACTATATAATTAATGGGAAATATGAAAAGGATTTAATTAACACATGAATTTAGACAAAACACAACAAACCTTCATCCTAGGCATTTGGACTCAATCGACCTGCTAATTTTTATGTAAAATGAGCAATATGCTTCACCCTACAATCAAAGTAATATGATACGTGAATAGTACATTTAAAGGCAAAAATTTATGATCCAAAAAGAGGTGTAAATTTAAAGGGAAATCTTTTTTTTTAAGGAATAAGTTGATAAGAATCATCAAATTGTAAAGATTTTCATTTTTTAGCAAAATGTGACGTGAAAAGATCTCATAGTACTTCTATAAAAATATGTACACATTCAATTTGTGTATTGAAAAAGGAAAAGATAAAATATTATACAACGAATTACATCGATAAAAATATATTTCTAAAAAAATATTTCACTAACCTTATTAGGTTGTATTTTAATTTTTTCCATATTTCTCCTGCTCTTCTGTAAGTTACTCCTTGTGAGGTTGTTAAATTGTTCGATCTAATTCATTGCATGAATTTAGGTGGTCTTCGAAATATGTACAACCAAGTTATTCTGCATTAATATAGAGGAAACAAATTAAAAAAGCACATAAATGATAATCCATTTTCATTCTATGGAATTTGATCTCAAAGAAGAGAGTTTCAGATATGTTAAACATTAGAAAGTACTAACGAATGTCTTTCTGGTCAGTAAAGGAAGCATTCGTCTCTACCGTCATAAAATAAGAGCACCCGGCTTTGCCCATTCACAAGGACTCAATTCTATGTCCAAACATCATATGCCAGCAGAATGTTGTAGTTCTACGAATGTATGAACGAAAGGATTTCCTTGTAGACAAAATCTTTAGTGCGTGTATTGTGTAAATTGTCAGTATTTGATTGTTTAAGTAAAACTTTTATAGACATGCTTGTTTTAGCTCTTGATAATACTACATAAAGCTGACCATGACAAAAAAACGGGTTCTGGAAGATACAAACCAACAAAATCAAGTGTTTGACTCTGTGCTTTATTTATCGTCATTGCAAAACATGGTCTAATAAGAAATTGAGTTCTTTTAAATGGAATTGCATTCCGATCACTCCTAAGAGGTATAAAAGGAATTCTCGACAAAAAGACATATTTTCCACAGTACTCGCAAGTTGTGATTTCAACAAGAATTATATTTTTCTCAAATTCCCGACAAGTAAGACGTGTTCCATTGCATAACCCTTCGTAATGATTAATATTCCGCAATAACATTACAGGACAATTTATCTTAAGGTTCAATTCATGAGGTGGAATACCATTTGATGTCATATAGGAATCTGATCAAGTAAAATTATGTTAATATGATCAACACATTCATTTCTAAACGTAAGAATTACTCGATTTCCCATCGTATGTAAATTATCGACATATGTTTCTATATTTGGAAAAACATGATTTATTAAATTTTTTAAAGACGTAATTTCATCCTCAAATGGTAGAATAATACTGTTTGGAAGCTTAATGCAGTTACAAGTATGTACTTGCTCCATTCCATCTCCAATTTTAAGCAAATAATCACAAAACGTGGGATCCAACTTTAACCTCATGTTCTCAATCAATGGTAGATGTATATACAAAGGCCATAAGTCAGAAAAGACTAAGCTAGCTCTCATTATATCTTCTTTTTTTCCTTTGGGCACTACCGGTAGAACTTTTCGAAAATCTCCTCCGAGAACAAAAACTTTCCCACCAAAAGGCAAATTGCAATCGGTAATATCTCTTAGCATTTTATCTACAGCTTCAACAACAGAACAATTTACCATAAGTGCTTCATCCCAAATTATTAACTTAGACATTTTCAATAAAGTTCATAAAGCTTATTGCTTACTAATGGAGCAGGTAACTTTACCAACTGTTTCCAAAGGAATTTTAAATCTTGAATGAGCAGTCCGACCTCCAGGTAATAGAGATGCAGATATTCAAGAAGATGCAGTTGCTAAAGCAATTAAATTTTGAGACCTCACACCAGCAATGAGTGCTTTATATAAAAAAAAATTTACATGTCCCACCTGGACCATCGATGAAGAAAGCACCACTCGAATCTGATTTTACTTTTTCTATTATTGCATCGTATGCAAATTGTTGTTCATTAATTAAGCTTGCTACACAAACATACCCTCCTTCAATATCCAAATAAGTTGTCTCCTTTATGACCATTCTTCTCAACCTTTCATTCTCATCTATATTTACACTAAAAGGTACTATTCCATAATCGTTTATATTTTTTCCCAATGATTCTAGAACAAAATTAATGTCTTGTAGAGCCCGTAGTTTAGTAACTTCTATAGGTGTATTTTCATGTACGTAATCATCAATCATATAATCTATGAATTTAGCCCATAGTAATTTTGGATGATCAAGGTTGCAAAGCATAAGAAGTGTAGCAAATAGACGTCTTAAAGAAACTGTTCATTTATATAAGTTTTGAATTTGTTCAACAATAACTTTGGATTATTAGGATTGCAGAGAATAAGAAGTGTAACAAAAAGACGTGTTAAAGAAGGATGCATTTCATAAATAATAGCTTCAGATAGACATTCTTCACAGTAGTTGTCTCCGCCTAATAGACCATGTAGAAGTGCGACTTCTCGATATGTTGCAACAGTTATCTCATTCGAAGTTCGTAAATCCTGAAATGATATTGGCCCTCGAATGTGATTAAGAAGAATACGGAGGAAATATCGTTTTCCTTCAGAAGGATTGGCTGTGACAATTCGTCATATAATAATTTGTTTCTTTCTTTGAGTCCAAAGATGAGAGTATTTGTTTTTGTCAGGAATTTCGCAGCACACTATCCTATCAGCCTCTTCAGCACAACAAATTTTTTGCCTAGATTTGAAAATCAACAATAGATGTGCATAAGAGAACCCTCTTTTTTGAAATTCAATCATGCATATATATGTGTGTGTGTGTGTGTGTGTGTGTGTGTGTGTGTGTGCACGCGCGCGCGCGCGCAACAACAGGGCCTAAGATATTTTTCTTGTATAAATCATTTTTTAACTCTTCTAATTTTGCTCGAAATACACATGCAATTAGATCTGGTCGATTTTAAACTTCATCATTGTGCTTTAGTTCTTGCCTAATCTCTAACCAGTTATGATTACATGTCATAGTAAAAAAAAATGTCTGGTTTTTCAAAACGCTGCACAATAGACATTGAATCCATGTATCTCATTAGCATATCTCTAGGCCCACATGTAAATGATTGTGGTAAAATAATTTTATTTCCAATTTTGTACCCTCTTGTTTTCCCATTTTGAACACTATCCACAATACCTGGATAAAGTTCAGCACGAGTTTGTTTTTTATTATTATGAAAATAGTCTAACCTGGTCGTTTCAATCTTAACATACATATTTACAACAAACTGTTGAAATAGTCTACCAGAGTGAAGCAATAAAGACTTACCAGAAGGCCTAATTTGGAATTTGTATGAATAGTATTCTCGACAAGAAACCTGAGAACGCTTTTTCCTTCCATTAAGCACTACATCACGAAAAAAGAAAAAAAAAATGTATATTCATTTACTACCTTGAAATTGCAAAAGGTAAAAATTTTAAAGAAAATATATCCACAAACCTTGATTTTCTTTTTCGATAATTTCAGTTGCAGAAGTAATTGTGCTAGGAAAAGCGCCTAAATGAGCCAGATGCTGGGGCTGAAAGTATTTGCTTCTGCATCTCTCAATGCCTTCATGCCAACTAGATTCCACATATAAGAAAAGCAATAGTTATTGTAAAAGATCATAACAACCGTAGTAGTAATGAACCTTGTGTGAATCACCGGAATGACCGTAGATAGTAATATCACGAGCTCTAACATTTGCATTTTCATCATCTTCAACTCATACAACAGTACTTGAGATGCCGTAGGAGTATTGAAAACTCTTTTATCAAGTCCTGAGTCACATCTAATATGTATTCGATGGTCGTACAAATTAGTCATGTGTCTTAAATCCCTAAAGAATCTACTGTATGAATTTACTTTCAGGATTTCAATTAAACTAATCAAAGTAGATTCAACAAAGTTCTCTAAAATTTTCATATGATTTTCAAGCTCATTATTTGTATCGTAAAAATACAACTGCATAGAACAAGGTGTACAATTCTCTGGCATAAGTTGATTTACATAATGATATGCTTGACCTTGAACCCTAAATGTGTAAATACATCTGTACGATTTAAACAGTTCTTTATTGAACTTTACACCAAATGAAGTAAAAGCAAAATTATTATTATATCCCCTTGAGATTTTTTTGAATTCCAAACATGTAGGTTCTTTAGAAGTAAACAAGTTGTATAGTTCAGTTGGTGAGTCAGACATGAACAGTTTAGCTTTTCCATCACAGCAACAAAAATCTTTACTTTCTCTATAAAATTTTTGTGCACCACTATGTTTACAATAAATGCATGGTGGTAATATATATGCAACACTTGGTACATTCAATAGGGTAAAATTTTCCTGTAATTCTGGATTAGAAATATTAAACGTTTCGTTGTTTGAAGTAGAAGCCTCAGAAACATAATGTGTTGTAGATTCATGAATATGGGCAAAATGGAAATTATTATTTTTAGATAACATAGACTGAGTTATCCTTCTGCGATGATCAATGGACCCAATTTGAGCTTGATTTCGTCGATCTCTTCGTCTTTGATTTTGTTATTGGAGAATTAATGCATTTTGTGACTCAATTGTACTTTCAGAGATATTTTCAGTGTTAAACAAATGAGGATTTTCATGAGCACATGTTTCTAAGATATCCATCAGGAATCTAAGATGACCTATCGAATACTTGAAGCTCAAAGTAAGCAATAACTACAAAAGAATTTAAGAGAACCATTAGCACAGATGCTTGGTCATACACACATCAAATATAAACTTTACAATTGAACAATTGGAACACAAAATAGTGAAAGATATGTTCAGATCTCCACAATATGTAAACAATGTTATAACTAACAAAACATAAAGTGCATTTTCTAAAAATATACAACACACATACATGAGAACTCTACCAAAAACCAATTGTTTGAAAAAAGTTTCATCAAAACCACAATTATCTGAAAAGAATCTCACTCTTCAACCAACAAAAAGTAGAGTAAAAGAAAGATAGTTAAGAAAAACGAATAATTTAATTAGACATATACAAAGGTTAAAACTAAGAAACCAATGCAGTAGATACATTAAGAAATAGAGACCTAAAGCAAGAGAAGGAAAAAAAAAAAAAAAAAGACACATCATTAACAAAGGAAAAAAAGAGGACACATCATTAAAATAGAATTTTGAATGTCGTATAAATATGAAAGAAATTACAAGTACAAAACTAATATATTGTAAAAAGGAAAGACTACATAAGAGAATAAAAAATTAATAGGGAAGAAAAAACGTGCAAAAAAGCAAAAACAAAAAGAAATGAATTAACAAAACGAAAATTATATAAGTAACCTACCTCATAAGTTTTCTATAAAAGAAATGAAGCTAAAAAACTTAATACATGAGAATTGACCACGGAAGAAAGAAATAGAAGATAAGATTGTACACTACTTAACAAGAATAAAAGAACTTGAACTTTAGATATAGCGTGATTGAAGCTAATGATGGACCTAAGAGGATGAATGAAAGAAGAAAATGAATAAAAATTTAAAGTAAAATAGATGAAGAGAAAAAGAAGGCTAAAAGAAAGAAATCGAAAACTTCTACAGAAAACCATGAATAATCAATTGAAGGAAAACATGTATTTAGAAACCTTTACCCGAAAGAGATGTGGCCACTACAGTCTTCAATTCCACGAGCTAAATAATATAATCGAACCTACACACCTAAGCAGGAAATTTTTTTTTGATCAAGCATGTTTTGGTAATTGTAAAATGATTAAACGTAACATGAAAACTATGTGCTACCAGCTACAAAGAGAACTAGGTGAGGCTACAAAACTGTTAAATGTTCTTCAACATGAAAATAAAATAATTTCAAGAGTATGCATTTAACTTTCTTTCTGAACAAATAATTACGACTTTATTGCACAAATAATTGAGTAAGTAAAATATAAAAATAATTAATTTTAATGACATTAGTTCTTCCACTCTTAATGTCTAGTGCTAGAATTTATCTGATTTAACTTACTCTATGCCTCGAAAAATACATGTTTTATACAAGAACACTTTATTTCAATATTAGATGCAACATATTCTATCTCAATTATTTTTTACACTTTCAATCTACTAAATAACTCCAGGAAAAAAACATTGCATCTTAGAATTCCCTTGAAACAAAAATACTACCGTATTCTGCATCAAAATGAATCTAGTGATTTAACATTCGAAATGGTCTCCGCAGATTAAATCACACAAATTTAACTCATCGTGTTAAAAAACAAATTAGAAACATCACATGCTCTAATATGGTAAAAAAAAATCATAACACAGACAACTAATATTGTCTGGGAATCAAATTTGTTTCGTTAATTTCCTTTCAAAATGCATCAATAAAACATAAAACTATAAAGAAACTTCGGGTTAGAAAATGTTAATAAAGCCTAAAACTTTGTTGCAATAGTACCCAACAGACCACTATTACTAAAATTCAAAACAGCAAGTTGGTTCAAATTCCCAATGTTCACTATAATAGACCCAGAGACTTGTTTCCACTATAAATTCAATGAAGTAAAATTTCACACAAGCATCAATTCATCAGGAAATGCCCCAATTAAGTGATCGCCTCTAAATTAAGAGAATCGATTTATGCCTTTATTTGTGTGTCATTATTCGCCCAAATCAATCTTCCATTTTCTGCCAGAGGGATTTTTTTTAGCTCCTGCTATGAAAATGTATCAGAACCCATTTAACTAATCACTTCCCAGAGCATATGACATGCACGATAAACGTTTTTTTGGATCGGGATTATCCATAATTTTCAATCCTTTACTTTCCCTTTCACATAATCTCAAAGCTAAAAATCCCAACATAAATCAGTGATAGCATTTGAAGAGGACGCAATACTTCAACAAAATGATGACGAAATATATAGAAAAAATAAATCACAAAACAACCATCTAGTCATAATCGGGCAAAATTTATAGAAACACCATTTATTTTAAAAAGAAAAACTTTATTTAAATATGACAATGAAAAATTAACATCATTACTCACCGGAGGTAGAATAATAATAATCAAATGAATTTAAGAAAACAAAAAAGAATGAATCGAAACTTCAAATTAAAAATGATATTTTCATTTCTTAAAACGTGGAGGAGAATACTCACCGAAGACAGAATAATAATCTTCAAACTTCATGGCCGACCGAATTTTCATTTTTCAATTGAAATTCCATAAAATGAACATGAATACTTTTAGTGGGATTTTATGCAAAAAAAGGAGGACAAATTACAGTGAAGAATGTGGAAGAAACATACAGCAGAAGAAATTTTTTTGTGAGAAAGAAATATCATTTAGAGAAAGCAAATGAAATTAAAATTGGCAGTCAAAAAATCTGGTTAGAGTACATTTATCAGATGATGATGACATACTACATTTATTATATGAAAATTGAAAAGATCACTACACCCTCACTTTAATAATTAATTTGTCAGAAATACCCTTGACCAACTAACTCCACGTTATTTTGTATCAACATTGGTATTAAGGATAAAATGGGAATACAAAATATTTACCTGCAATATGCCATAGAAGCCAAATTGATTTGCTTACTTACCGACAGGTGAATGCAGGCCTAAACAAGTTAACCAAACCGGAACATGAAGTGCCAAGAATGAACATTAATCGGCTGGATCCTTTCTTTTAGAGGAAGGTAGATTAGTCAAGATTTTACCTCACCTTTGTTCTCCATGCGTTTTGTCTGGTAGAACCCTGAAAATTGGAATACCGCAACGTGTATTACTTGTCTATTTCCATATACATCGACATTTTCATCCAATTCTAAATCACCAAAGTAACAAATCAAGATTACAACCATATCTGCATGACGAAATAGAATTTTTAATTATAAGAAAAAATAGGCGAAAAATCGTCCCAACAGGGGCAATAGAAATTTATTTTAAAAAAAACTAGGACGGCTATTATTGTTTACAGCCGACTGCACTATTACCAGCTGATTACTTAAGGCTGGCCGAAAATTAACATTGTCATGAATATTTTCGGAAGGAATATATATGCAGATCAATTTTTTTTCCTGGTTAATGCTTAAAAAATCATAGATCTGTTAAAAAAAGTTATCTAAATATTATTTTATGTCGAAATAAGATTTATCGATTAAAAATGTATACTAATTAACTGAAAACGAAATTAAACATACGTAAATATAATTATCGATTCGTAGTGATTGATATAAAAAAATATTTTCTTGTTCAGTGTTCGATAATTTATGATTTTGATGTTAAAGCAAATGAAAGATGGGAGATTTTTTTATCAACGCTGAAATAAACAGATAAGAAAAGTTATCTGATTTTAAAATATTAAGTGAGAAGTGTATATTGTAGTATTGTCTTTTAAATAAAATAATATTTTTGTAATTATATAACATACTTGAGGTATCGTTGTTTTTTAACATCCAAAAGGCCATTGCACAAATATGCAATTGGTGAAAATTCAAAGTAAAAATTAGGATATTTGACCAAATCATTTTTAAAAGTACCACGAGAAGAAGAAACGGAAGGTGGATATGAGGGGTTTTTTTTTTTTTTTTT